>JARJDV010000237.1:0-143498 GCA_030264675.1 Anaulacaspis nigra | reverse complement strand
TGTCGCAAGTCCGGCGACAACGGAGTGCAAAGGGTTAACTTACAAATGGATTTCGGTGAGGTTCCAAGTACATATTGCAATACAAGTAGCCAAGTATGTTATTAGCTTAGTCAACAACTCTGGTAGCACCCTGTTAATCTACCTAGTTGCTTAAGGCTGATGCTGGGTATTTTTGAGTTTAGCATATATTCTATTTCTTCGTTTTGGATAATTCATTTGAGTCATTGATTAATCACCATTTTTGTAATGCGGGTTCAGAGTTTTCCCCACAGATGGCCCAAACATTAATGGGCACATGGCAGCGAATAGTAATTGATGGCAATGCATATGAGTGTATTGTAGCCTTATTGTGCAGAATTGTGTAAAATTCCAACAGCTGTGTTAATTCATTTAAATTCAAGTTTTACTTTTTCTGTAAGTGCCGCAAAATTGTTAGGATTTATTGTGATGGGTGATACAAATCCTCTTAATAACCAAAACGGTGACGAAGTGCCACAAAAGTCGGCAAAACAGCTTGAAAAGGAAGCAAAGAAGTTAGCAAAATTGGAGAAATTTAAGCAGAAACAGGATAAAAAAGGAACTCCTGTTGTTAAGGAATCAGTTGAGGTAAGAGAAATAAACGTATGTTAATACGAATATGTTCTACACATGATTAACTAATTCAGAAAAAAGAAAAGAAGAAGGAGGTTAAGGATTCTGCAACATATGATTTTGATACACCAGTTGGTGAAAAGAAGGTAGTTGACAATGCTATGCCAGATGCATACAGTCCTAAGTATGTGGAAGCTGCATGGTACACTTGGTGGGAAAAACAAGGGTTCTTTAAGCCAGAATATGGTGTAAGAATTACATGTTAAGGCTGTAATAACACTTCTTTATATTGACTATATTTAAAGAGAAAGTCCATTCTGGAAAAGAATAACAAAGGAAATTTTACAATAATTATCCCTCCTCCAAATGTAACTGGTTCTCTTCATCTGGGCCATGCACTAACCAATGCTATTCAAGATTCAATTACAAGGTGGCATAGAATGAAAGGAAGAACTGCATTATGGAATCCTGGTTGTGATCATGCAGGTATTGCAACACAGGTAGTTGTTGAAAAGAAGCTCTGGAGGGAAGAGAAGAAAACAAGGCATGATATTGGAAGAGAAGACTTTATTAAGAAAATTTGGAAGTGGAAGGATGAGTATGTGAATTTTTTAATTTCAGAATAATTGTTTCAACACTTATTAAATTCTAGAAAGGGTGATAGGATCTATTTGCAACTACGCAAATTGGGTTCTTCCTATGATTGGGATAGAGCTGCATTTACAATGGATTCAAAGCTTTGTAAAGCTGTTACTGAAGCATTTGTAAGGTTACATGAAGACGGTAGTATTTATCGTTCAAATCGATTGGTAAATTGGTCTTGTACCTTAAAGTCCGCTATTTCTGACATTGAAGTAGACAAGGTGGATTTGCCTGGCAGAACATTCCTGTCCATTCCGGGATATGAGGAAAAAGTTGAATTTGGAGTATTAGTGTCATTTGCTTACCCTGTAGTCGGTTCTGAT
This sequence comes from Anaulacaspis nigra, assembly GCA_030264675.1. NCBI lineage: Eukaryota > Metazoa > Arthropoda > Insecta > Coleoptera > Staphylinidae > Anaulacaspis > Anaulacaspis nigra. The sequence continues at coordinate 141,942 of JARJDV010000237.1, read as the reverse complement.
GAAAAAATCATTGTTGCAACTACACGTATTGAAACTATGCTTGGAGACACAGCAGTTGCTGTGCATCCACAGGATGCTAGGTACACCCACTTACATGGGAAATTCGTTCAACATCCATTCTGTGATCGTAAGATCCCAATTGTAGCAGATGATTTTGTTGAACGCGACTTTGGAACTGGTGCCGTTAAAATTACTCCAGCTCATGATCCTAATGATTATGAAGTTGGTGTAAGACAGAAGTTGCCATTCATTACGATATTTGATGATAACGGTGTGATTGTTGGCGATTATGGGATATTTTCGGTGAGTATAAAAGATATTATATTTCTTTGTATAAATCTTAAGTTTTAGGGTATGAAAAGGTTCCATGCGCGTAAAGCGATCCTGGAAGCACTAAAAGAAAAATGTTTATACGTTGAGACTAAAAATAATCCGATGGTGGTACCAATTTGCAGCAGGAGTAAAGACGTAGTTGAACCAATGTTGAAGCCACAGTGGTACATCAAATGTGATGAAATGGCTGCTAACGCAACAGATGCAGTTAAATCTGGCGAATTAAAGTTGATTCCAGACCTTTATAACAAAATTTGGTATCATTGGATGGATGGTATCAGAGATTGGTGCATTTCACGCCAGTTGTGGTGGGGCCATAGAATTCCAGCATATTTTGTTACTATTAAAGAAAAACCTGCAAGTACGGAAGAAAGCGAATGCTGGGTTTCAGGAAGATCATTTGAAGAGGCATTACAAAAAGCTAAAACAAAATTTAATGCATCTGAAGATACTTTAACATTATCACAGGATGATGATGTTTTGGACACATGGTTTTCATCCGGTTTATTTCCTTTCTCAATTTTCGGCTGGCCCGATGATACTGATGACATGAAAGTTTTTTATCCTTCATCTTTGCTTGAAACTGGTAACGACATTCTTTTCTTCTGGGTAGCTCGAATGGTATTTTTCGGCCAGAAACTTTTGGGCAAATTGCCATTTAAGGAAGTTTATTTGCATCCAATCATTCGGGATGCACATGGTCGTAAAATGAGTAAATCGTTGGGTAACGTTATAGATCCAATGGACGTGATTTATGGTATTACATTGGAAGATTTACACAAGCAACTGCTGGATAGCAATTTGGACCCGAAAGAAATTGATAGAGCGAAAGCTGGTCAGAAGCAAGATTATCCGGAAGGAATTCCCGAATGTGGGACAGACGCTTTGCGATTTGCTTTATGTGCAATGTGTTCCGGAAGAGATATAAATTTAGACATTCTTCGTGTACAGGGTTACCGCTTCTTTTGTAATAAAATATGGAATGCCACTCGTTTCGCATTAACTTACTTCAACAAAGAATTCCAAGGCGTAAACGACTATCAACCAACTGGTAAAGAACACATTATGGATTTATGGATGCTTAGCAGGCTGGCCACTGCTGCTACAGACGCTAATAAAGGTTTCGAGACTTACGACTTTCCTTTAGTAACGTCTGCCATATATAATGTTTGGCTTTACGATTTATGCGACGTTTACTTGGTATGTTTTAATCACCGAACAAACAAGTTTTTTTTATAATTGTCTTATAGGAATACTTAAAACCAGTGTTTGCAAGTGGGTCTACAGAAGCTGTTTATGCCGCGCAAGTAACTTTGCAAAGAGCTTTAGAACTTGGTTTAAAACTTTTAAGTCCTTTCATGCCATTTATAACTGAAGAATTATATCAGCGTATGCCGAAATCTAAAATTGAAACCGTTCCAAGCATTTGCGTAGCAGCTTATCCAGAAGAATTAGACCATTGGAAAAATACCGAAATTGAAGCAGATGTTGAATTTATGCAAAAGGTAGCAAAGGCGATTCGCTCTGCCCGAAGTGTTTATAATATTCCCAATAAAGTTAAAACGGAAGGTATGGGCACATTTACTAAATATGAATGTTTTTTACAATACTTATCATTTTAGCGTATCTTAAATGCAGTGATACGGCCACTGAGACGAGCATCAAGAAGTTACAAACTGCCTTGGCTACTTTAGCGTTTTGTTCGAAGATTGAAATTAATGTTGAAGCTCCCCAAGGTTGCACCATTATTACAGTCTCAGACAAGTGTGAAGTTAATTTGCTGCTAAAAGGTCTTATCGATCCAGTCAAGGAAATTGCTAAGATGCAAAAGAAGTTGGACCTTTTGAGTGAGACCAGAACAAAGCTCAATCATTCAATGAATGCTACCGACTATGCTGCAAAAGTTCCTAGTGAAGTTCAGCAAGCTAATACTGAAAAACTGAGTCAAACAACGAATGAGATTCAGCGTTTAGAAGTTGCGTTGGATGCATTAAAATTAATGAATTGAATACAGGAGCTTCTGTCTTAATGTGCGGGCTTAGATTTCGCACTGAAATTAATAAATGATTGAGTAATAATATCCGTTATGGTGCTTATTTAAATTATTGTGTTTGCATTATCACGATCAAACTAGGCTTGGGTAATAATATTAATACATTTTAGAATCCACGTAATAATTAATTTATATAATTGTGATGATTTTCACTATTGCACCAAATACATATACAAGATGGCAAACAATAGATACATATAACATTTTTTTTATCACAGCTAAAACTATAAATTACAATATGTTTCTTGTTTTAGTCTTCACTCAGTTCTCTATCAAAATTTATGCATTAGTTTCAATCGTTTACTAATTAATTTGACTTAAATCAGTACATTGACTGGGTTGTAAAAATACATATATTATTTCTCATAAGAGTGAAACAATACAAAATAAAATAATTTGTTTTGTGCAATCATAAATATTTACTACTAAAATTCATTTTAAAATGATATGACCAGATAAAAAGCTTTCAGCGAAATTGGAAAACAACGGAGAAGTTAAGAAATTAGATTATCTCACTATTCAAATTTGGCCCATTGACTTTGCGATTTAACTTTAGTGTTCGTGGTGGTGTCAAAACTATCAAATCCCGAAAATTTATTAAAATCCAAACCGTATTCCTCGAGCAATACTTGATCTTTGCTATCGTATGTGCGCGACGATGATGATACGCCATTTTGGGATAGACAATGATTTTCGTAATTGTAAAGGGGATTTGATATACTCAATGGAGCGCTGCTGTCTAGACCCATTAAATCATTGGCTAAATAAGAAGAATTTGACAACGACGTGGAACTATTTGATTTTAATGGATCAAACTCATCAATATCGGAGGATGAGTCTAATCTAATAAGGTCTTGTGTATCTTCCGTTTTCTATAACATTATCAATAAACAAAATTAATTTTTATAACTATACGATAGTCTCTTATTTTTAATGAATTATGTGCAACCCAATCTAATGAAACAGTAAATATGAAGCCTAAATTTACCTTTTTACATGGCGAACTTGTCGGCGGAGACAAGCGCACGACATCAACAGTATGCTGATTAGCAAGTAGGAAAACAGGCTGCCCGTTTTCTCTTCCACCTCCAACCACAAATGGTGTACTCCCAAATAAATCGTGTGTTCGTAATGGCACAGGAGGCGGTGAAAATACATCGTCGGGTGATTGAAGCAAGATTTGTGTATCAGGTGTTTTATTGGAATGAAAGAGTCTTGATTGTGGGGAGGATACAGGAGCACCAGTGCGAGAAGGGAATAACCATCGGTCGGGACTAGTTGAGGGTGTGGCGGAATGTTTGAAATTTTCGAGGCTTCTCACAGGTTTTAACTGTAAGTGAGAACACAAGTGCAAAAACGCATTAACAAAACAAGCCAACAACCCAACAATTCAACAAAGAGTAACGTTAGTTTAGAGTAAATACATGAAATAAACCACTAAACCATATAAATTGAAAATGCAATCTGACGAAATGCGTGTATAGTATTGACATAAAAATTAATTTACTCACGGATCTATCCACAGGCGGCGTTTCGTAAGTGTTGAGGAAATCTTGCATTTCATTAACCAAGTCTATCTTGGGTATATCTAACGTCGGTGATACGCTTCTTGAATGGTCCTGTGTATCTGGCGACATTGGACTTAAAGGACTATACGGCCTGAAATAATTCATGTTAACCTTTATGTTAAGCCGTAATGTAACCTGACCTTTCACTCGATGCATTTTTAAATCCTAATGATGTGTTATTTAGGTACGCCGCAGTGGGGTTACCGAACCCTAACGACCGCCGTTTTCCTGTAGGTGAATTAGGCGCGGATCGCGGTTTTCCGATTTTGTCCACACCGTTTCGAAGTTGATGAGGACTTTGATTGTCCTTTAATTTCATTTTAAATTCTTTATAGGCCCCTTTCATACCCTTTCCTCCGTCTTTTACCTGTTTATAAAATGTTATTAATTTAAAACAAACCAATCATTATTAACCCATCACATATAATAAACATGCATACAAAAGAAACTTACTGTTTTAACTGCCGATTTAACTGCAGGATTTGCCTAAAACCAAGCGAAATGGACAATTGAAACCACAATCACAAACACAAGCAAACATAGGTAAATATTCACCTCACCTTATCTTTTACACTTTTAATAAACGCTGAACCTTCCTTCTTCATTGATGATGCCCATTCCTTATATTGTTGTTTCAACTTCGATGATGATTTTTCTGAGTATAAACAAACTTCCTGCTCAAAATCATCAGAAAATCCTGTTCCATTATTTACCATTTCTAATCGTTCTTCAATAAACTGTGAAATATCAGTACATATAGCAAAATAATTTAAGGCGCATATTTAAAATTATCACCTGTTGGAAGATTTGTAAATTAAGCATTTCGCGTAAAAATGGTTGGGATGACACAGGACGAGTTTCTATAAAACTATCTTTGTCAAAGACCACTTTTTGCCCAGGCTGCATTTTTAATGCATCTCTGTAACCGCCAATTAACTGTACGAGCGCTCGCAGAAACGCTCGTGATACGCCATCGCCCAAGAGTAAATTTCTATTCTTTAATTGCTTCTTCAATAAAGTTACCTGAATAAACAAATATAATTGACTGCATTATTAAAGCCATGCATATTGTAAAACTACGTATAAGTTGCGGATCAAGTACACGTAATTGAAGACTTACAACATCGCTTGGCAGATTATTGAGATCATCAAAGGGCGTCTCGATTTTATTGGAGTCAGCATCTAGAATTACAACTTCTCCAATTTCGGTTCGGTTTACTTTCTAGGAAACGGACGTTAATTATTAACATAATATCGATCACATGTTGAGAGTCGTTTACATACTTTTAAAACTTCTTCAGGTACGCCGATTAAAAACGGCATCGGTGCGAGGAGATAATCAATTAAGGCCAACGGTAAAACAGGAATAAATATGTGCTGCCATATCATTGGATAAATAACGTCATTGGCACTCTGCACACACGCACTCAGTCTTGTTAGCTTCTTCGATGTGATAATAATACGCCTTTCATACAGCATAGACGCAAATACTATTATCATATTGTTCGGTTCTATGGCATTGTAATACTCGGTTAAGTTGCGCTATAAATTAGCAAAAATGTTAAGATGTTATATATTTAAACGTCTGATTGAGATCTTACATTTTCTGGTATGCTAGGAAGTTGAAAAGGCTTTGGACAATCTACCGTAAAGGTCTAAAATATGAATTCATAATTAACCTTTCGACGTTCTTATTGTCTCAACTTTAAATTATACATACACTATTCCCGTGATTAAAAGGAACAGTAAATTTCTTTCCAGGATCAGCTAATTTTTCTGAATGTACAGCAAACAGAAACTCTCGTAAATCATCAGCGTGAGGACTATGCATTAAGACTCCAATGTTGTCTAAAAATCTGAAAAGGAGTATGAAGAGAACTCTTTATAAATATCAAAAGGTTCGAATAAAATTTTAGGATGAAATTATTGGCTATTAACTCAAAAACCAAAGTTTTAATGAAATCTGTTCGTGTCTCAGTCGTGAATTCACGAAAAAGCTTTAACTTATCAAAAAGTCACAACGAGAAAATTAAAAGGATAATAAAACTTACTTGTATAACGCCTGATGCCAAGGTAAGAAGCTGAGGACAACCAAAGCCGTCTGTGATTTGGGATCGTGCCGGCAAAATCCAAATGTCCATTTTGATTCGATATCAGTCAGTACAAATGAATAGTGTTGAATAAGAGTACTTCAAAGAAAACAAACACGAGTAATCAATTATTGTTTAGCCTATTACTACTTCGGAAAGTAATTAAAAATCCAATTGAATGAAACGCTTTCATATTAATTCAATTATTAGTTTTCAATTTATCAATTAATTATTTCCTTGTTGTTGTTGAATTACAAAGTAGCGATTCATATCATTGCATGGTATTTTATTTAACGATATTATTGCATCAACGGTTGCTTTTTCAACTCATTCCACGCAATTCATCGATCTAAATAGTACTCGGGCAGTTATATGAAATCGCTCAGCATTAATTCAACGTAATTCCTAATGGAAAAAGAGAATTCCACGCGGAAAAGCGAGTCGGATAAAGCAAAATCACACGCCACGTTATAGTGTTTTCTGATTACTATTTGCTGTGGTCGCCGCGCCGAGTTTTGTGTTGTACGAATCGCCAATAAAAGCACGCCAAGAATTGATCCTCCGTGTGGTTCTTTGCCACTATTTCTATCTTTGCACAATTCCACAGATTTTATCGCGGTTGCGGGTGCGGCCAACAAATGTATGCGCCACAAATAATTGATTTGGTTGTGTAGCTGATTATTAGCTCGCAGGCAATTTAATAGGTGACTTTGTGGGCTATTTTATTTAATTGCGCCTGCACACACGTAATTACAGTTAACAATATATTCATCTAAATAAAGCGCGTTGATTCCGTTACATACACAAGCACGTATTGTGTACGCAATTAATAAGTCATAATTACGCATGTTAATGAAGCTAATAAAGGATACGCGCCCACATACTGAATTGAAGTTATTGTTACTTCGTAAGTTTTGAAGGTAATCGAACGCGTACGCAATAACGATTCTCAGCTTATCGGTGTTCACGATAATTTAAACAAATTAGTGCCAAAACTTGATACCAAATCATTAATCAGTGGGGTATCATTTCCAATGATCTATTACTCATATGCGTCTATAGCGGCGTATCTGACTGGCAATTGCTTTTCGTAACAATATTGTTAATTATTCAAAGAGCACGTACTGCACGTAAATTACGATTGAATAGGCAAGCGTATGTGCTGCCTAGTGCGGTCAACGAACAAGCTCCTTTTGCTATGGTTTGTCCTGGAGTGACATTGAAAGTGGAAGTCAGCCAGCAAATATCAACACGCGAGCTTTAAAACTCTCTTGGCTGTGATGAACGTGGAACGAAAATGAGTTGGCTGGCACATTGCACTTATGTGCGAGCGATGTAAATAATAGAAGTCACTGACTGACTAGTAATTCAACCGGCAATCCCGTTGGACTCATTGCGCACACTTGCCATGCAGTTCCAGGAATGTACTGTATGTGTAATCCCAAAAATACATAACGGCAAACAATGAGCAAGAACGTCTAATTAAGGTAGCAAGGCGAAAGGTCCTTTACTCATATTCATTACTTGGCACGCGATTTCGTTTCTACTAATTACAAAAAAGACTGGCAGGAAAAAACGTATGATATTTGTGGAGCGTTTAAATATTAGTACGTAAATATCCCAAGCTGCAAATTATTGTAAACAACGCTATTGTAAAAAAATAAAAAAATATTCGCCATAACATTTCCGCATGACATCTCATTTATAATAACTTCTGATTATCATACTAAAATCCTACTCTAGATGCATAAATAATTTATGACTATTCTTGGAATGATTGTGTGAAGTAGTGGTTGGCCACGTTTAAGAAAATAAATGAGTCATATGGAAACAATTGCTTCAGATACTCCTTGAGATAAAGATGCAAACGTTTTAACGAGTATTTTACGGTCATGTTGTATCGGTTAAAAAGCAATTAACGCAGATAAATAAACAATCAATCAGAATTTCCTGTATTTTCAATTTGAGTCCGTTGGCACCTTTGACATTTCTTTAATCACTTAGACGTAATGTCTGTGCACAGCAGAATCAAGGGCAAAATTAATTACTGTAAGACAATAATACTAATTATGACGGTATTTCATCTGAGTGGCAAGCTCACTATTAAATTTCAATACATGGTGGGAGACATGGACGTGAGTAGAACGCTGAGATTTATTGCGATTACACGTCCTATGTTATTTTGTTACCTGAATAGGTAATTGCTGCTTTGTTCTCCAGCAACAAACTCGTTTGCATGTGATTCTAGCGAAATGGAGCTGACTTAAACTTTGAATCTAATTAGACACGGTTGTGACTAGCAACTGGAGAAGAATTTCGTCTATTGCAACTAATTTGACAACCATGGCAAATTAAAAGGGGCAACGCAATAATCCGGTTTTTCGATGACTAACTGCGTAAATTCGATATTAATTTACGTAATTGAGTAACGTTCGAAGAAGAAAGTAATATTTGCTTTAGACTTTAGCATACTTTGCTGCACAATGAATGTGGAATGAATAAATATTAGCTTACTTACTTTTCAATTGTACATGGAAACGCAAACTTGGGGACCGACCTCAGTACTTCTTCGTCCTTGTAATTGTCTGGAAATTGCTGAATAATCCATGCCTCTTTATCATTGGTTGGTGGCACAATTTCACAGAAACATTCGAAGAAATGCGTGACGTTGCTTCTGCAATATGATAAACAAACGTTAGAACTTTTATATCTGATAGGAAACGGTGTAGCGATTGTTGTTTGTTAATAGAATCAGTTGTTGACTTTCAATGAGGCACTTGATGCAATAGAATAAAGGATATGTTATTGTCCTCTTGAATGAATAAATGAACTGAGAATGTATGCACTTCCTCTAATGTGACAAAACGTTGTGAATGAATGTCTTGTATTCATTGGGTCAGCTGGCGAAAGTCTGCACGATGATTTTTCACACAGCTGGACAACATAGTTGAAATTCTAAACCTTTTGCAATTGTACACCTACCTAATTCTAGATAACATATTTCCTCTTGCGTTAATCCTTCGTGTATTTAATAAGTCATTGTTTCAGCTGAAGCTGTTTTCATGGAAACTCAGTATAGTCACATCAACATCTCGACACTACACACAATTAACATTTTTATTTATCACGAAAAATGTTTGATACTGTTATCACCACATTAACTAACGCACAATAACGTCACAGCCGCTACGCCACCCCACAGACATCCCATACAAACTGAGGATCTTGAGGTACTGACACAAATGTCATGACTATGTATCTCATAAAGAAAATTATAGGTTGTGTTATATAAACATTTGAAACGTATTTTACTGGCGCCCTCGTTGTCGTTTGCTTACATCAAAATAAGAACATGTCCATGTGTAATATTAATTTGTATTGTTTATATTTATAATATAAATCAATAGAATTTAACTTATGTTATAAAGCATTATTTTAATAGGCCCATTTCAATTATTTATGAAATAAATAATATAGGTATTTCACTAGGGCGCGCTACGTCAAGGCCATAAGGGGTCTCTTCAATTTGGACCAAATTAAAATAAAGGTTAGAAAATCATATCATATTTTTAATTTGAGTTTTATTTGTAAAAATAAGTGATATTAATATCCGATATTGTTGTACTAAGTGGTGTATATTTCTAGTAATCTACCTCACAAAAATGGCAGAAGAAGAAAATGTGAATGGTAATGTTGATGAAGACTTACCAGAGAAAGAAAAGGCCCAAAAGAAGTCAGCCAAATATGATAGTGGAGCAGCAGATTTAGAAAAAGTTACAGACTATGCTGAAGAAAAGGAAATTTCTACACAAAATTTTGCTGGTGCAATCTCTGCAATTGGTGACCAAAGGAACAAGGAAGCACTTGAAAAACAAGCCAGGGAAAAAGAATTGCTCAAGGTGTCCATTAAAAAAGAAGATGTAGATTTAATTGTACGTGAAATGGAAATATCACGTGCAATTGCTGAAAGAACACTTAGAGAGTATCATGGAAATGTTGTAAATGCACTTGTAGCATTAACAAACTAAATACATAACTTGTTTACAAATATGCCTTTAATTACTAATTGTGATTGTACATCATTAAATCCTTATAAGTATTCTCTATCCATTGGTGTTCTTTTGGCTTTCTTGTCTCTTGCTCTTGGAAACCACCTATGTTTTGTAGTGTGTGTAATCTTCATTAGTTCTAGCCTGGCCAATTCAGGTTTCTTCATATTATATATATCAAATGTATGCGGTGATAATTGCGCTTTTAGAACACTATCTGTTTCCTTAACTTCCTCTGAGGGTAATGGTTTGGTGCACTCATATGGAAATTCATTTGGTTTATGCCAAGCAACTATTGTACTGCCATCCCTTGTTCTTGCAAATTGTATTGGATATTTGTCGATATTTGTACTGAAAGTACGTTTTGTTGCTCGAATGCAATTGATCACAATTTGTGAAGACCACATAATAATTGAATAGTTATTTATTTTCGGAACATAACCTCCACAACCCCTCGTCTGTTTATTACATACGCATGGCTTGTATGCGCTCGACAGCATCTGATGGGCGTCTTTATGCAACCCAAACGACAAAATTTAAAATCTTTGAAAACTTCCATCGAAGTTTAAAACTTATTTTAAATGAATTCTATTCTTAATATGCAGGAAATATTTTGAGAAATTCAATGGTTATGAATTTATTAATTTTTCACCAAAGGTAAACATTTCTTGAGGTGTTATTTAGTAAATTTAAAATTTAACAATTACGTTAATAAATTGTGTATTTTACAATAATAAACAGAATGTACAATAATTTATATGCTGTCATTAATAAACATTATCAATATCTCATGTCAATTAAAAAATCTATATATCACGAATCAATTAAATAACGCAATGTTTTCAAATATAATACAAGTAACGTCGTTAATGTAGCATTTGTTAAAGTTTAACTTATCATTTTTTTGTATTTTTATATGAATGTATTATTTATTTATGTTATTTTTTAGAATATTCAATAGTGAGCAATAGTCGCTCGCAGTGCGAGAGTTGCAGTAGCAACTGTACGGTTGCAACGCCGCGTCTGAAATATTATTTGCTGCCTCCGCCGTGCGAGCCCAGCCGCCACTAGCAAGCCCTGAAAGTCGTGTGTCTGTCTGGCGCAATATTATCATTTAATAAATTGTTTTTTTAATATATGTACTACATATATCAATTTTTCTCATACCATTAGTGTGTACTAATTAATCTAGCTTCAATAGCACTTTGCTTAGAACGCACGTACAAATCGTCGTCATTCAAAATACATTTTCAGCTTTCATTCTTATTATCTTAGCTATATAGTAGTAATTCATTCGCTTTAATTTTACTAATTCAACCTTACTTCTTTCGTTTGTTGGGATATTATATCGTAACTTCAACTTATTGTTTATTTGTTTATATTTAAGTATGTGTCTAATTGTTCTTGCTGCTTTTAAATTAAAACGTGTGAACAGGAGCATTCGTGTATTGAATTATTCTAACTGTTTGTTTCCTTATATGTTTTGTATTTCAATCTTTGATTGGTAAATCACGATGCATTAAAAATGTACGGTAATAATATATAATATATAATATTAAGTGTAATGTATAATATTATATAATATACATGTATTATTCTCTATTTAGTAGTTATATATGTTTGCATTTTTTATAAGTATAGGTAGTAATAAACTATGAACAATTTTCCTCAATCTAGCTCATTTAAGTGGTATTAATGTAATTATAAAATTACTATGTGTGTTGAATATAGTCGTGTTCACGGCGCTCTTATATTATAATAGGGATTTGTTTGTGTAAACTTTTAAATTGTTCCACTAATAAAACGTGTAAAATCATGTTGTAGTTTGAAAAAGAGTTAGTTGGTTTTAGGCATATCAGTGTTGCTTAAAGACATGACGTGTTTGTGTGTTACTTTGTGTGTTGGAATATGTTATAATAGGTGTTTTATCTTTTTACAAATATATTTCCCCCATATTGGTTTAATTGATAATAATTGGCAGATCACAATATCGCTGTGTGTTTTTCCTTAAAGTGATAGTTTAAATGTACTCTCGTAATGAACGTGTAAATTGCGTTTTTTGTCGATTTATTCATCTTACAAGTCAACGAAAATGCAATAAAGTATTTTCATTCAGTGCTTTTTTGTGCATCTAACGCGTTTTGTTTATCTTTCTTAATGAGGAAGATAATTGAAACTTTACTTATCTGTTATTGTTCTTGCATTTATCGAGCTGACTGACGTCCTCATTATAGACGCGCTGCAATATTTAAGGGAGAACAAATAACAAGTAAGCAAACTTCAATAAAGAATTTTGTTTTTACTTTTTCTTTAATATAATCATTAATATCTTCATAATGCAATAATAAACTATTCATAAGTATCAATAATTGGTATAATTACAAACGAAGAAGTAAACAACTGTTGATAATTTAACGTTTTTTTTTGTTTTGTTTCAAATCTAAATCGATTAGAATGTCAGAGAATAAACGAACAATTTACGAATTTCGTTATGCGTCAATTCAGTATGATGAAATTAGAGTCGAACTTAGTGTTTGATTTATTTGTTTTTCTCTTGTTAAATGTAATTTTGTAATTTCACCTTGGATTAATATTGCTCCTTATTAAAACGTCAGACTCTTACTCTGTGCAAATGTGCTACAAGTCAGTTAATTAATAACGTTTATCATTAATTATTTTCATCAATTATTTAGTTTATTCATTCATTCGGTAATGATGAATACGAATACATTTCTCATCATTATCATCATCATGATCATGCACGTTAACAATGCATATTTGTAATGTGTTTTTTGCGTAGTTGGTGGGCATTGCATATTTATATATAATAATTTCTCTCCTTACTCAATAACTAATGCATTAATTAATGATGGTAGTACTGTGAATAGATTTTTTCATTTATAGTTATTCTTTTCTTTTTTGCTTCAATTTAAGTAAGTTACTTTTTTCCATAATAATTTATTTTTTGGTTCACTAAACTTCTCTGTTAAGTATGCATGTATATAATTATATCTTATCCATTTGCATCATATAAACTTGTTAAATTAACTGATTAATCATCATAGTTCCGTCGCTCATTATTCTCGTATTTATTGTTTAACTAATTAAATAACGCACGGCAATAGTAATACTTGTACTCCATTAACTTGCTGGTAATTTGCAAATTTGGTGGATTCGTAGTGGTTTCAGCACCGTAAAACATCAACGAAATAGAAGAACGAAACATTGAATCCACTAATATTGAATGTTTATACAAAGTTTTTACCTTTCTTTAAATTTAATTTGGTTTTCGTGTATGTGAAAAACGCGAGTCGCTTGTTTAAACACCTTAAATTCGAATACGTGTGTGATGACCATTCAAATGCGCTAAAAACAAATTGATTTAGTATTTGATTATTAATGTGCATTTATATTTGTTTATGTAACTTGCAATATAAAAGTCATTATCATCATCATCATCATCAACATCTTCATCATCACCATGTGTGTGAATATTGAAATCTCATTCTTCTCAACGAACTTTCGTCTGTATTTATTGATTACGTTCAGCGCGTACATCTCGATTCAATCAATCAATAATAATGATACTCAGTAAGTTCTTACATATTTGTGATTCTATATAGAAGTATATACAGTCGGTGATACTATTATCGTAATCGTGTTTTTTGGTAGTATAGAATATCATCATTGATGCTTCCGGGTTTGCTGCTTACTTGGTAGTTTGTTTGAAATGTTACTTTTCATTTTCATTTAACATATTAACGTCTTCTAGAATAAAACCTGTAAACATTATGAATTTCTTTAATATTTCAATATCCTCTCTCTCACACATTGTTCTTTAATAATAATAATAATATTGGCTATTAGCGCGTTTGCGTTTCTTTCTTTCAATTTTTACTAATTTTCCTATCAATCATTTGTCTGTGTCCATCTGTCGTCCCTGCTTCCTTCTTGCTTCATCCTTTATCATCAACACACTAATCATCTGCTGCATTGCCTATCAGCTCTTTAATCAATCATCATTTTATATATGTATAATATATATAATATAATATTTTTAATTGTTATAATAATAATTACAAGTAATAATTATATTACACTTTAGAATTTCGTTTCGCCGTTTTTTTGTTTATTTAATTATATAATTTTTTCATTAATAATACGGGTGTTTCTTTTGCTTTCGCTTTCCACTAATTGTTAATGCAATACTTACGTTTTCCCTCCATCAGCATATTATCTATTGTTATTAACTCGCTGTGCGGTGGCCATATTATTTCACACCATGTTGTTTTTTTTGTTTCATCAAAAATTTTAGTGGATCCCTGATGTCTCTTAATTAATATCGTTTGTCTAGGGTGTTTTTAGATGTTGGTTACACAACGCAAAATAATGTTTTACAACTACTCCGTCCTTATATAATTTTATGTATGTATACATTTAAACGTCAAGTACAAACTCAGGAAATACAATACTGCTCTGCACATATTGCACGAATCTCAAATGGCGTTTGATTTGTTATTGATTTTTTTCGTCCGGGCTGGGTGAATTAACGTTGAAAATTTTAATTCGTCTTTGCGATGTTTAGGTATTTGTTTCGTTTCATTATTGGTGCGAGGACAAAATATGTGCGTGCAAACTAATATACTATCGGTCATTTTCGCCTATTGTTTCATTAGTTGTTCAAAAATTATCCCAAATGGGTTTATTGACGTTAATGTCATGTTTATTGAACTTGTTTTCTGCGCAGTATGCGTTCGATTGTTGTAAAACGTTATAAACGTTCTCTATGTATGGTTTTTTTAATAATGCGTTTTTTGTTTTGCGGTGTATTATTAGGTATATAATATTATTACGTTTTTTTTCGTCGGTAATTTTACGCGCGTGTAATTCATATATCATTGTGTGAGTTCCATTTGTGATATTAATTTATATATATAATAATTGTTTATATAAAGTGGAGATATAGTACGCTAACTTTCTTTTCATTTCAAAGATCATTGTTAATTTTTCTTTTAGTACAAAAGAGGAACGTAGAAACGTATCTACAAAGAGATGAACGTAAAAATGTTCGCTGTATTTCTACATTTCATTTTTATATTTAATACATATACTATATATGTATATATCTATATATATGTATAGCATATATATATGGATTTCTTTCTTTTGCTCTTAGTTGTATCATCAACATCAGCGAGTGTTAGAATATATTCTTGTGTGCTTTTTCGTCTCAAGCTTTGCTTTGCCTTTCTAACGCCATTCAAAACTAGTATCCGTTTCCCCAAATATTCAATTACCCTTTTCGTTCTACTCGTGATGGAAAATGATGACAAATAATTTAATTGATGGCTTCGTATTTTGTTATCACTGCGATCACAAAGAGTACTAATTTCTTGAATGTGTGTAGTGGTCAAGTGAAGGAAAATAATTTCATTATTGGGTCGCACACCATTCTCGTTTCTTCACTTTGCCGGAGTAAGAGAAAGTGGTGCACTTTGTTTATAGCGTATCATCATCATCATCATTTATCATTTAATGATGATGCGATGGTACACGCACCACGTTTTTAACGTTGTGGCACTAATGGATCCACTCTGAAATGATTTCAGCCTCCGCGTGTATGTTTTTTCCTTCATCATTTTCTTTTCCCCCCACGTTTTATCCTTCGCGTCGTTTTCGTCCTTCAGTACTCCTTCATTATCTGTTATTCCACTATTTGTTTACTTCCTGCTTACTTGAACATCGTCCTACTTACATGCTAGTTGTATAATAATAAGTAGTCGAGAGTATAATAATGTCGTATATGTGCATGTTGATGACGCTCGTTATTTTCGTTAATTCTTCCTTCTGCTCTTTCTTTTCCTGCTTATCTATACATGGATGTGAATGTGTTTGCTGCTTCCTTTTTTATATGTTGTTTTTTAGTTGCATGCGTTACCGTTACGCTCTGACTACTTTACGCGCGTACCCTATATATGCTTAAAGGTAGTGGTGTGTGATATTCGCATGGTCTCTTGAAAAAGTCTTGTTTCACACGAGTATTGAGTTCATTCTTTAGTTTTTCGTTTTATTACAACGGGGGAATTTTTTACTTTTTAAATACACGAGTGTTTATGAGCTTCTTTTCATCGTACGCGCCTAACATTTCGCTGCTTGGTTGCATGGTTGCTTGCGCAATCCACTTCTCCTCATTGTGCTCCTCCATCGGGGGATGCTTCTTCGTTGGTACATAAATTGCTGCACGAATGCGCCCTTTAGTCACACAAACTGGATGCGTGTTTGTGTGTCATCTTCTTCATCAGTATCACATGTATACATCTTGCGCTGCTTTGTGTAAACGGGGGTGGGCAGAAATGTAAATGAATAATAAATGAATGTTTTTGTGTTCTTGTTCAACGTCGTTTTTCACTTGCAATTTTTGCGTGTAATTGCTTTTTCACTTGCTGCATGTTTTTGTGGGTGTATATATATTATATTCATATACCTATGTATATATTTATATCTTATATAAGTTGATAAAGGTGCGCATTGTGAAGGAAGTGACACGCGCCGGCAATGATGATGGCAGAGCGCCGGCGGCGATGTCATTTGTTGTTGTCGTCGTTTGCATACGAAATGAAGACGTTACGTTAAAATGCTGTCTGTTATTGGTTTGCTTGTTTGTTTGTTCGTTTTTTGCTTGTTTGCTTGCTTGCAGCTAATTTTATTCATGTTATGATTGTTGCGGGACGCGCGTGCGTTCCCTGCGTTGCGTGCTGCGCTTGAGATTTACTTGTCCTCTTCGAGTAGCACTAGATCGTCGGCGACCACATCGGAGATGTGCAGGTAGATAATCCAGTACATCAGGTTGAAACACACGAAGCACACGGGGAACACGATACGTGAGTATTTGTCAATGTCCGACGGCGTGATGCCGTACAGCTTGTTGATATCCTTGCCAGGATGGATAATGTGCTGCGGTATCGGTGGCGGTGCCTCTTCGTCTGGTGGTCCTCCACCGCCCCGGCCGCCATTAACGGTGCTTTCCAGTGTGCCGCCCTTGCTGTGTGCCTTCGGGTCGTGCACTTTGAAACGTACCTCCTGGAACAAAGGTTCCCACTAAGAAGTGTATCCGCATTGATTACCACCACTATGCGGCTTGTATAACACCAACAAGTACATTTATATTGCGTTCGTGTAGCTTTCATCTCTTTAAAATAAACACACAAGAGAAACTGTAGGTGTGAATGTGTTCGTTCTTTGCATAGAGTCGGAAAGAGTTGATGAATGACTAAGACAGAAATGAAAAAGACCACATCAAAAAGAAAGAGACACATCAAGATCACAAGGAAGAGATAGAGCAGAGCAGAGAGAAGAGTACATGTTTACAACACTTAAAATATGATTGTCATAATTTACCTCGTAGGAAAATTGTCTTGGACGATTACTCACTGTTTGCTTGGGAGCATGATCACCATCCGGACCGTCAACGGCCATCTTTTTCTGCTCAGCGATCTTTTGAATGGCAAGGAATCGATTCTTGCGCATTTGAATTCGTTTCGCCATGTAGCCGACAGTAGCGTATTCTGCAATTTATAAAATTTCTATATCTCTCAAAATTCTGTATCTAGCTTTGGTTTACCTAAAAGACTGGCAAAAACCATCACGAAGCATGTGCCTAAGTAAACGTCGATCGACTTGACGTATGAGATTTTCGGTAGTGCGGCGTTCGTAGAAGACATCAAGGTGGTCATCGTGAGCACGGTAGTGACACCGAGGGCTACTCTAGCGGGCGTTGCATTGCGATTCAGCCAGAAGCTCACCCATGAGATGATGACGATAAGGCCGGACGGGATGTAGATCTGAATGAGGTAGTAGCCCATGGAGCGTACAAATTGAATCTCGCAGGCCAGACGTGAATAGTTTCCTATTCATTCGACAGCAGCAGAATACAAAATCAAAGTTAATTGGCTGCTCTATTGGAGGTGCACCAGACGTGGGTGGTAGCATCTCCGCAATAAATTCTCATTTAATAGTGGTAGAACATAGAGATTAATTGGATGCCCACAACAAATACACAGCTTTTGAAAAATTATAGAAATTTTGAGAAAATATGATGTTTGGATGTAGGGGGTAAAATTATGCACGGAGGTTTGAAGGGAATGCGAATTCTGAAATAATATAATGATTGCTAACATCGCATGCAATGGTATTGCCGCTGACGGGTGAGTAGTGCCCTTAAGTATGCTTAATTTTTCGTAAATGATCGTTCAGCTGGGTTTTATTTCCGTTTCTTGAAGTCGTAAAGTGCGGCGAATGACTGAATATTTTTAATCTATTAGTCCATGCTGAAAAGCACTTGAACGCACTTGAATACCGACGTTCAATGATGCTTCAAGACTCTTTGCGCGCCTCAGGCATTGAGCATGCAATAATGAGTCGCTCGTCGACGAGGCTAATTGAACATCAAACATACACAATGAAGAGGCGCTAAAGAACGGCGAGATGGGAATTAAGAGAATTGTTGCCACAAACACAAAAAACAATGAATGTTGATGTTTCTGTGCGGCTTATGATGAAAATGACAGGAATGGGGGAATGAGAGAATACTACGCATCTACGACAAGAGCTATTAAAAGACATCGATTCGTGGGATTCAAAAGAGAGCAATAAATTTATGCAAAATGGGCTCGGGAAATTTAATCTACGTTTTGCTCGTTTCGAAATGAAAACAAACAACTGAAATGGTTTAGCATGTACGTTTGTGGTGATAAAGTAAAAGAAGGCTTTCTGGTCTCGGGTCAGGTACCTGTGGTAAGGCTGATCTCCATGGCCCTCTGCCTGTGCCCGAGCACCTTAAACTGGGGGAGCGATACCTCGTTGGACACCCCTACCGAATTAGGGCCCTCATTCCATTTATAGCGGATATCCCGCATGGTGTAACCGACTGCAATCACAAGCCAGTGCCAACTGCTTATAGCAGGCTGAAGGCAACAACACTCCGCAGCCGTATCACAAACCAAAAACGGGTACATATCAAGGAAGGTACCAGAGAATAAACAAATGTGATTTCAATAATAAAACGGAACGTAAACGCTACTAAACCAATAATGTTGTTTTTAATTTTAGTATTTGTTTTTATCCTTAGTATTTATATAGTTCAGGAGGATATATCTAGTCATTGAGTAGTTGGGTTACAGAAGGGTGTTTGGTTAATCGGATAGAAATATAGAGAAAATAAAAATCAAAATGGTAACCAGCTGTAAAAACCAACTGTAAGTGGGCTTGTGTTGTAGGATTTGGTGGTGGATCAAAGCGAATACAGATCCTCTCTGTCTTGTATGATGACCTGCTGGTTGCAATCGCATTGCAATAAGCGCACTCCCTGTGCACATGATTGGTATTTTGTACATTGCATCAGACGCAAAAACACAAAGAACCCTATAAGTCGTATTAGGTTTCGGCTCTCGTTTGTTGTGTTTAAGATTTCTGTCTCTGGAGGAGTTTGATTTGGCTGCTTGCAGGTTTTCTGACATGTATTCTGGAGCTGGTAAGTTGCTTGGATAACGTGTGCATTTTGAGGTGTGGACGCAGGCTGAATGCGGGTTGTGGTTACCTGTGGTCAGGTTAATTACGGTCGCCCTCTGCCTGTGACCCAGCACCCGGAACTGTGGCAGCTCCACTTCGTTGCTAATGCCGACGCTCTTTGAACCGGAGTTCCATTTATAGCGGATATCTCTCATTGTATACCCGACTAACCCGGCCGCCAGAACAGACAAAGCACGTCATTCGACAGCTCGGCTGGGAATACGAGAGTTGTTGTTCGAGTGTCACCACGTGGCCCCAGAAGTATATTTACTCTCGATCACGAACTATTTTGATACCTCTCATATCAGCTTGCCGCTCGAAGGGCGCTCCACTATAGGCGATAGACACAGATAGTTGTGATCAATCAAATTGTTGTAGGTGTAATAATTAGCTACAAACTACATATTGGACGCGATCTTCATAAATTCGAGAACAGATATTCTGACTTTATTGTTTAATGATTGATGTTCGTCAATATAGAGTACCAGAATAGAGATGAAGAGTAATAATACTTATGGGGTCTCGCCATTGATAAATATTATAATCAAAAACAATGATCAAACTCAAGAAAAAACAGGTAACCCAATAACAGGAACATTTGGTCAAAATTGTCTCATCATGGGTCGATCGGCCAGCTGCCACCTTTCAATCGAATTGCGCTTCTTCTTTTTCGTCTTGTGCACGCTTGGGATCACTTATCGAGAAATTGCTAAAAATACGCAAAAGCTATTTGAACTTTTGTGCTATTTTTATCTGCCAGCATCCACATCACGCAAAAGTACTGGGGTGGTATATCTGAGCGAATCGATAGCGTTGAGAGCGCATAATGTTCGCCTACATGCAGCGCAAATGTTTTTTTAATTTGCTTGGAGCAGAGTCAATAGGCAGAAAATGAAGACAAAATTGTATTTATTCACGTAGAAAAGCGCTATGTTCATTGATTTAGAAACGACCACGTTGCAAACGAGTGTATTCATGAGATTTTGCACTTGTTGTCAGCTTGCCGATCGACGTTATCCTGAATATGCACACTACATGAGTGATAAAACCACTACGCAAAAATACGTCAAGTATGAGAACTCAATTCAAACGGAAACTTAATCTTATGGAACGATAATAATAAATCAGCCTATTTACATCATACGTAGGGTCGAATTTTCCTTCTTAATCTTTACAACAAACCAAGATAAAATATAGACAAACTAATTTGATGACAGTTAGAAGAAGAATGAGTATAGCAATGTATTTTAGAGTGAAGTCAAATACATTTCTTTGATTTTATTCTGCAAATGTGTGGAGGAAGCGCAAGCACGTGCTAAGCTTTCACATGGATTATATAACAATAAGCTTTCGATGACGATGACGATAATAATAGTAGTAATCGTTGATGCATGCACGTTGCAATGTTTCGTGCATTACTATCATTAGTATCATCATCGGTTTTCCACTCGCTACATATGTGGTATTGTGGTTTTGAGAATGCACCAGCCCAAGATAGACTCGCATGCATGTCTTAACATGCTCGTAGCTGAAATGAATGGGGCGAATGTGAGCTTATATCGGGGTTGTAGGCGGACAGGAGAGTTGGTTACGCGTGGGATTTGCTATCCTATTCGTTTCTAAAGCGTACATTTCCTCACATCCACACGTCTTCAAACGCGCACCTATGTTTCAACTACAAGAACAAATCGTATTATCTGGACTTGATAAAATGTAGCGCTTTCAGTTTTACAGGGAGCAAGAAAATTCTAAAAATAAGTAAGTAATTGATATTAACTGAAACTTTTCTACGCTAAGAAAAACATTTCTATTGAAATGATTTTACGGGGCATGCGTTTATTCTACTGGGAAAACTTGTATTCCAATTTTCCATGCAACAGTAACTGTCGGCCGGGAGAGTCTTATTTCGGTTTCAACCTCGCCTTGTCACTGAGGAGTGTCTTGCGTGATTGAGACGCGCAATAAACAAGTCGATGACTTTTTTGGCTGTTCTGATGCCATCCTCATTTTACTGTCTACACAGTCGGACAGAGAGAGTGTCCGTCACAATGTTCATTTTCTCCCTCTTGTCCTTCGGTCCCAGTAGAGTGCGTTAATAATAGTTTGGCTCAGGGCTCATCTACCCTTTGATTTGATTTCGCATTGCACAAACTATGTTTGGCACTTATTCAAGCGTTGCTTTAAAAATATCAGTCTGATTGTGCACCATGAGCAATTTGTCCGTATAGTTGTTTGGTTGCTCATGAAGTAGGAAGTATGGGTAATCACACCCGCTTGTTGCTAGCTTTGTTATGAGTTATTTGGCTTTTCTTTGAATCAAAAAATAAACACTATCGGTCCTTCCGCGGGTGCTGTATTCGAGAAGGAGACCGCAACCAACCACAGCATACAACTTATTGAAGTAACAGTAGCAGAGAGAAAGATAGAAAGGGCGCTTTAATTGTCGCAAGTTTGTTGCTTTGATAGGAAAGAAACAAAATGTCAAGGAGGTCTTTTTTAGTACGTATTGTTTCCCACATTTTATGGGGGCTTAGTTGTTTCAGCTTTTAATAACCAATAAAAACGTGAAAGCTATCACTTGAGAAAGAAATCAGTAAGTATTTCGAACAGAATCAAAGAATCTCAAATAAATCAAGGGAGTTTGCGGCTGCGGGGCGCGAAATGTCCGTTGGCTGGACAAAACGTGCCTGCGTGTCAGCGCGGACCAAGAGCTATCTGTGTGCGAGGTGCTCTGTGCCCAAAAACAAGCCAAACTTTTAATTTTGCCTCGTATCATTCGCATTTTGACAAAATCTGCTATTAGTTTTAGTATAATGGAAGAAAACACAATGCTTCACACAACTGCAATCAAACGCAAAGCTTAAATGTCATGTTATTTCGGATTAAGATCATTACGAATCGTTATGACCCCATAAAACTTTAAGTTTATCATTGACATGGCAGTTTGCAAACAGTAATTGTGCATGAGAATTGATCCATATAAATTGAGAGACTATATTACATTGCAAATTATTGTTATCGAGTTTGCATTGCTCCGGCAAGGAAATGCACACAGAGCGCGCAAATAAGATTTGTAATTTGCATACACAACGCAAAATTTGAATAAGTGTTTGAGTTTAATGCAGCAGGCTCCAACACACAAAGAAAATTGATATTTATACAGTGTAAGAAGTATAGCAATGTATAAATATTAACGTATGCGTAGGTACTGTTGCTGGTTATATACATTATTGAAATAGAAACATAATAGGTTTTGCTTGATTCATTGCACAAAAGCACGAACACAGGTATCTTTTGATGCCCACTTACAAACTAGATATATTAATGCTTATATATATGCATATATATTATATTAGTTATATATATAAAGTAAGTCAATAGTTAGTCAAAGGCACAAACACATGGCTATTGTCGTTGTCATAGATTATTATTATCTCGTTGCCATTGTGTTGTTGAAACAAATAAACGTGATAATGATTTAGTCACATAATAGACGGTTATCCAACTCTGAAATTTCATGAAGCGGTTATTTGCACATATTATGTATTGCTCATTATGCTCGAAATAGAGTTTTCGTCATTATCTCGTTCTATTTGTTTCCCATCTCGATTGTATCAAGTCGTGCTTGTTATCTAAAGCATGAAATAGATTTCTTTCAAGTTGAGATAGCAAGTAAGCTTTTCTACAAGATCCTATTTTAATTCATTCAAGTCGGAAGACATTATGCGAATGTTAATTTTGGAAAGTTTTTTAGCAAGGCAGAGGATACTTACAACTTTCTATTTCTATGTGACATAATTGTCGATCCATGGGAAAATACTGTAGATTCATGGGACAGGATGCTGTTATAGTTAATCTGAAATGTAACGGCGACATAATATGAATACAAATCCAAGTGGATCGATCGGTCGGTGGACGTTATTGATAAGAGGGCAAAACTTACCGAATACTTCGCGTAATCGATCCTGAGTGATGAATTCGAATGAACTCGTTTGATGTGGTTGCAATATGGAAGTACGACTGTTTTTCATTGACGAAGAACGTGTCCGGCACCCAGATGTTCTTGATGAATTCCGAACCGACGGAAAGCGTCTCCACGCCCGGTCGTTTCCGGAAGGCCAGGCGTGGATCCGTCCAGAATTGTCGAAAATAAAAATCCAATGTGAAGTCCTTCGAGGGTGGAACAGAGAAAAAGTACGCAAAAGATTAAATGAATGCCCGGGACTTTTGGCGTAAATTCTATGCGTGCAAACTTGATCAATGCGCATCTCAGAAATGATAATACTACGATCAAAACAGACAGACAAAGAGACAGCGCATCGATCAAATTGTGTTTACGTTATTAGTTTTCCTTGGTTGAATTGCGCGTACGCTTACTTAGAAATACATTTTCTAGTACATATAATCTACACACTGAGTATGAGAACGTCGTTATATTTGCGTTGCGTTCGAGTGCGAACCATCTCAAGTGACTCTTCAAACAAGACGGTGGAAAAAGACTTGTTTGCGTACTGTCAACATTTACCAAATGGGGTTTCGAACGCGCCTCCAATCGATTATAAAGATTGACGCCGGCGATAGTGCGTCGCGATGACATGTGGATAGACGAACGCGTTCTCGAACGCAAGGGTAAATATTAACGGCGCTCGCTTGCAGAAAACCGATGCACATGCAAGAGTCATTTATTGCTCGATAAAGATAAAGTTACAATATGTACATAAACGAAGCAATTTGCAAACACACGGCCGCATGCGGATTGCAAAAGTGCGCCAAGCAAACAGAGATAGATTGGTTCAACTTCCTTTTTGAAATAGTGATAGATAAAGATTGTTTGAAAGGATGCAAAATACGGCAAGGTGATAGTAAATAGAAACGAAACGAAAGTGAAACAGATAAGCGGTTTGCATAATGAGTTCTCTTTCAACAAAATTTGGCTTCAGAGCTGGCTGCACATTCGACATGCGACAATAGACGTCTTGGTGGGGGCGGCTATGCTGTATTTATATAAATTCCCAACAAATGCGCACTATTTGCGTAATGATGATGAATGCCAAAAACTAGATTGAAATCAACACAAATCAAAATGGATTATCAGGTGGATGTAAAATTTGATTAATTATGGAGAATTCTTAAATTCGTAAATTCAGATATAAAATCTACTCGTTCAGAAAATATACGTAAGTCTAGGCTATTTGCTATGAAGTATGCTTCAAACCAATGTACTTTTTAATGGATAATTAACCAAGTCTGTTAAATCTGTTTAGAAAATCGGAAAGGGCATATGGGGTAGTGGATAATTGTATGGTTTGGTTGAAGGAGCTGGTTACTGGCCACTTGCCAGCGACGCAGTGCGACTACAAGTGTAGATACCTTGGAGATACAAGACGTTTTGTTTATGGTTTGGTATTGAGGAGAGGAGGACAAAAGGTTTAAAATATCTACGCAAATACATGGGGGAAGGTATACGTATATAACGACAAAATGATATTCTGGATGTTCTAACTATTTATGGACTTGAGATAAGTTTGTGATGCTTTGGAGTTTGCATCCAAGTTGTGTGCTCGGAATATTGTACTGGGAGAGGAGAGGATTATACGAATGTATTTACAACGGTTGAGTTGCGTTTTGAATGAGCAAAGAATAAAGAAACTTGTGTTCACTAGCAAGGAAACCGGAATAGGGCAGCAAAACTTCTTTGACTTTTTGATGCATGCATACATGCGTACATTGAGGCATTTACGTTTGGCGTTTAGGGGGGCTTCGGTGGTTTGGCTTGTGCAAAGGACTTTTTGATACTTCTAACCATATTGAGCATAAAGGAAGTAGGTTTTGTTATAACGTTGTGGTTGGAATTTACATGTTTGCTTAATACTGGAATCAAAACGGATGGAAGTAGAGTTAAACAAAACAGAAACTGTATCTTTCTGATGCATTTTGATAATATTTAAATATCAGAATAATAAGAAGAACGTAAAAAGAGATGTGGGAGAAAGTGGCGCGCTCCACGGAGATGGTGGGTATAGAAATAGAATAAGAGAGGGGCACAGGCCAGGGTCACGTTCTACAGTGACCTTAAACCCTTGATTTGGTTTCCATCGGGGTCTCGAACCCGGCGGCTGCATGCATCCTGCGCCGATGGAGTCGTCGACGCTCCATCGGGCTCTGATGCCATGTTTGGGGGCCCTTGCTCCATTCTGACATATTGATATTTATATAATATATATAATTGTATAATCAAAGTGGTTGTATTATTATAGTAGGTACGAATATCATATTGGCATATCGATTGAGCTACTATCTCATTATTATGATGGTGATATTCAAATGATCTAATGTTCAAATGACTTGACTGTACAGAGAGTCAGCATAAAGAGGCCTAGCTTATTTGTTGCTATCTTGGATAAAAATAGAAAAGAAAAATGTCGGTACGCAAGTGCGAAGTAATACTTTGGGGTGGCCGACGCGATAGTGAAGCGGCTAGAATCCTTGCACATCTACTCAACGAATGGTACCCGAGCGAGGCAATGTCTGCAGTTCAGCTGTTCATCATCAATGGTCCCTAGACTGGTTCTCTTTCAGCTTTGAAATAAGTGTATCTCATGTATCGTGTTAGTGTTTGACGTCTTGTATTATGTTGAGTGTGCTTACTTTTTTTGGTCCTATTTCGTTTGAAAAGTGTGTGATGCTAAAATTTGTAGATCTGTATGACTGAGTTTTGGATTGTTGCTCTGCGTTATTAATAATATATAAATATACAAAGCCAGCACAGACTGAAGAGGCCATGCACACAGTCCAAGTATTCAAGACTGCGACATACACACAATACACACATTCATGTCAGAGTCCGGTGCGGAAATCGTCCGCCGGATAATATAATAATATATATAATGGATGTTAGTATGTATATTATATATATAAAGTACGTATAGTAAATACACTGTTTGTATACAAGTATACCAATATATAGAAGGTGTTTTCAATCACAAAACACGCAAGTTATCATCATCATCATCATCATAATCAGACGGCTTATGTATATAGATATATAGTAGGTAAGATGGTAAATATATAGTTGATATGTACCATGAGAACTTCGGAGACGGAGCTGATACTGAGCACATACATGGTGACTCCCACCTCCACAGGGGGGCCTGTAACCGCAAACGGCGCGCAATGAAAACCAAATCATTCAAACGTGCCCTGGGCCTGCTTGCCTCGTCCATCGGGCCTTACTGTCATGTCTATCTCCTCTCACAAAATGCCTTGCAGCACTCTATTAGATCAGCTATCTAATGATAAAGTCTATATCCTAGCTAAATTTTAAAAGGACAAGTATAGTAAATTAAATTTTAGTTTGTGAGAAGATATAAACAAGAGAGATGCCACGTTGGGTTAGGGGCGGATAAAAGTGTTGATGGCGACAACAAAAACATGTCAAACAGATCAAAATATAAGAGGGGGGCGCACATGACACTTAATAACCATTTACATATATACCATAACGATTATTAATAATTATTCATAGAGTAAAACCAATAAGAGAACACAAGAAAACTTAATCAGTCCGGTATACCATTTGGACCTCGGACAGCGAGCTGATACTGAGCACGTACATTGTGACTCCCACCTCGACGGGCGGGCCTGCAAGCGAATCATAGTCAAGTGGATTTGGTTAGTACGATTTGGTTCTTCGCTAGGAAAGAAAGCAACCCGCTACCCCCAGGCCGCCAAAGAGTGCCAGCGCGCGTCAATTCTCTCGCTCGTTCAAATAAGAACAATTTTGCATATTTTTGGAAAAGCATTAAAACTAAAGTGAGACCAAACGATCACCGGGTGCGGGCGTGCATACGTTTTTGCGCAATTTTAAGTTAAAATTTAGTTTGTTTTCGTGACAATTGTGTCTGCAGCGAACAGTGAAACTCATAAATGAAATGCACAAAACCAAATGTTCGTATGGATGATTGGCGTTGACAGATATAGAGAGTGGTCCACCTTTATGGTCATGTCGAACTAAACAAACATATGAGGTGATTGATCTAAGTTCTGGGGCACTGATCATTAGTTGGATTGGAGAGATGGGATGCCCATGATGATTGTGTCGTTTTGTTCTTAAGTACGTGAATAAATGCAAACGAGGTGGGTGAGGTAGTTTGAGTTGGATATGGGAATTGCTTGCAGCAAACTGATTGTTGCATGTTGCTTCAAAACTCTTAATAGTAAGTAGTAATCGAATAGATAATTATTATAAATATGTCATAGCAGTTAAGTTTAGGTTAAAGTAATAATTGAGTAGATAAACAAAAATTATTTAGTACCATTTTCACTTCAGATAGGGAGCTGATACTCAACACGTACATGGTGACGCCGACCTCCACGGGCGGACCTGAAAGTACGTCACCACGTTCTCATAAGTGGTCGTATGTTTTATTGTGGATGGATACTCCGGAGAGGGCTGTTTGTTTTGTTTTCTCGGTTTTTATCTTTTTTTCGCATATCATTTTTATTTTATATTCATTCCGACTACCTCTGCTCTTTTTTCTGTTTTGTTCTACGCGTTAAGCTAAAGCAATTTTTTGTTGTTGTTGAAAGAGGTATGGTTGTTGTTTTTTCTTGCTTTATCTTGTTGTATTTGCAAACGGTTAAAGGGGCATGCACGAGACCCTGCGCGGCCTGCATGCTCCGCGTAGAGCCCTGCCCGCCATCGCCCGGTCTACCCGGTCGGCGGCTGGGAGCCGAATGGCGGTCTGGAGAGAGAGCGATGCTGCGTTGCGCGTCGCTAGGAGACGAGAGAAATACCCAACCTCCCAAAGGATGTATGTGTATGTATATGTGTATTTTCACGTAGCTTGTACGTACGGATGCATATACACACACACACGCACACACTGATCCAGCATCGATCTAGTGGAGCCCCACCCTGGGTTAAACGCGACCCGAGCACCAAACGAACGCACTGTTTCGGCGATGCGATGGACGGCGGTAGAACCCTTACATACGCGTGGAGTACTCACACACTGAGGCTGGGAACGTACGCAATTTCCAACATCAGCAGCACCAGGCAAAAAGGGGCGCTGGCAACATCACCGCCGCCCGCCAGTCGGAGACGGCGGGCGAACGGCCCCGAACAGCTCACGCGCGCGCTCTCGTTTCTATCCAGTAGCCCGTTTGCGAGTTTATCTCAATCAACGCTTCGCGGACAAATCGCCGACCGATTCCGCAGCCGTCCATCATCCTCGCCTCTTACTCGCACGTTCATTTCGTTGTCTTTCGATTATTAGTTTTCCTTTTTATGCTGGTTCTTTTTGTTTATGCTTGACTTAAAATTTCTTTTTCTTGTTCTTCTGCGTCTTGTGAGATTAGGCTTTAAATTGCTTCTTTTAATATTTCGTCTTGATTCATGTACAAAAAGACATATAGAAAAAGAGACCAAATATTCAAAGCGGGAGAAGCTCTACACTTAGATATTTATCTCTTATTAAAAATTGTATCAATCAATTGAATAAATCGATAAGTATAGGTATATAAAATGTCTTATAATTTAAAAACCCAGAATGTAAATAAAACCAAATCTAGTTTTCACAAGAAAAATAAAGATTTCGCACAAGACACGCACACAATAAGAACAAATTGAGCTTACCTCCATAATTGGGTCTTACTCGTTTGTCATAGCTGACACTGAAGGAGTCAAGAATGGCGGATATGTTGACATCGCCTAGAAAACTGCCGCCCCCTGTTGATGGTCTGAAAGGGTAAGAGCGAGAGAGAAGATTATTATTTATTCGAATACGTGCGAATTAGCAAAAAACATTTTTACGTCCCCCATGATACATAAGGTGGTGGTGATAGTTAAATGAAAGACTGCGCAGCGCGGCTGAATGTAAACATATTTGTATCTGAAGGAGCAGCATTCCTTTCCGACGTTTGAACCATCCCGGGAGCTATAAGTATCATTCTCCCAGAGAGAGGCTGTGTCTTCTTTTGCGTTCGGCGTGTGTGGGCAATATCGTAAAATCCGAGAGCGTTTTGCTCGTTTATTGCTGAGCACTCCCTCGCAGCCAGCGTGACCCGACTCTTAAACCGCCGAGCGTTCTTTGTTTTCCGTCAGGCGCGCCATCTGATAAATCAAAAACGGCGCCAGACAAACAGATTTGACGTCACACGAGTTTGCCCATTGTCCTCTCTTAAACATTCGGGAGCGTCATTGTTGTATCGGGTCCTCGAAATTGAACGCAAATGGTCAGCAAGGGGGTCGAGAAATATACAAGACCTCTATGATCACTTGTCGCTTGAGCATTGTTATGGTTGGCTGTATTTAAGTTGTTATCGGACGAGGATGTAATAGATTAAAGTTTTGCGAAATTCGAAATTGAATAGGTCCAAGTTTCATAGGGATCGCGCGGCGGGCGCCGAGCATCCTGGCAGACCTTCGATTCCCCCGAACAAAGCACGTTTGCATTCCCGGTCGCCTGGGTGTGTTGCCCAAACTCCTTCTGGCGCCACACACTCTTCGATGAACGTGTCTTATCCTTTCACTTAACTTTTCTGACCACTACATCGGCTTATGTATGAGGTACATTGTTTTAGGAACACTTTGATGGCTTTTTTATACGTGTTATCGCATTGGAAAATGTATGATTGGTGCAGTTAATTGCTTTCGATATTGTGAATGCATTGCGGTCGTCCTTAAAGTCGTCGAGTCCTTCATTGCATGTCTATGTAGACTGGGCGTATTCACTAATAGCATTATAATGTGGCTCCGTGTTCGGGTTATAGTTGTAATTTTTCCATGGCGCGCGACGCGCACGGAGCGCTTAGGGTGGAAATGCAACCAGCCGTATTCATAATTAATAAGCACTAGTTTTCCAGTCAAGGTTTCCACTCCACTCGGTCAATGTTGGATGGCAGCGATCTCACTCTTCCTTATTTGAATGTGCATTATTTAAACACTGATTTTTCGATTTTTGCATATTGCTTTTCACTGGGATGTTTGCTTGATCTATCCAAACTCCAGGTAGCGGGTATTTGGCAAGTACGCGTGTTCATGGCTGGGGTGTGTATGGGGTTTTTGTGGTATGATGCGGGCGTAAAAATTACGTATAGAAATCCAAATGGTACTCACCCGGCACTTGCCCATGGCAGGGCGAGGACCAGCAGCGCGGCTGGCCATACCACCACCCGGCTGGGCCCCATTGCCCTGGGCCAGCTACACGTGTCCCTCTCTCGTGCACCTCGTCGTCATTGCGTCGTCATAGCGTCTCGGCACAGATCACACGGCACACTCGATCTCTCTCGCATATACGCAACACTTCTTCACAGGACTCGGCGGCTCGCTCGGGTGTGCGGCACGCTCGACGCCGACACTAGGAGTGGTCGCTGGGCCCAGCCAGCTCCGCGGCGAATGCGCATGGATGAGATGGGGGGTTACGAATCGGTCGACGTCGTCGCGTCGCGGTGCTTTGCTCACCCACCACCACCACTGCCGCCGCCGCCAACACTGCCACCACCACAATCAGCACCACCTCGCACACAATCGCAGCGTGCGTGTGGCGCCGCGCGAAATAGCAGTGCTGCGGGAAGCGACGTACGCGCGCTATGTCTGTTTACCCTGACCTGGGGGTGGCGTACGGGACTTGAACGCGCAACTTGGCCTACATTCGCAGCAGGACACGCAGCGCGCGCGAAACCTGGAAAGCAAGCAGCGCTGCGCTGCGCTTTGCTGGCGCTCTAGCACCTTGCTTGCCTCCACAATCAATAACAACGCCACCCGTCAGCCGGCTGGCTCGTTCGTGCTCCCGCGTCGCCACACGAAGAACTCCAAGAAATCGCAACTGCCCAGGAAGGCGCGCAAACTTGCCGCAAATACACGCGCTCCACGCGTCGAGTCCGAAGACCCCAACGCAAGATACCCCAACCCCTGAATTGGTCCCTTCCCTTTGGCTCATTAACTGACATCTCTTTGATTCATGTCCAAGGAATACTAGCGGCCTAAGTGATTGATTTAATTAATGCACTCATCCTACATTGCCAAGATAGACATATTCAACACGTTGGTTGGCGGCGTTCTGACAGCATTGATTGGCTGCAGTTGGAGGAGCAAAAAGAAAAAAACTCAACGAAATTGAAATGAAGACAAGCGGAAGTTTGCGCGAGGCGCAAGCACGCAGGGCGCGCCGAAGGACACTCGACCCTCTTTCAAACGGCAACTTGCGCCCACTTGACGAGCATCGCAGGCTCGTCACTGGAGTGCCACTCTGCTTCCTTCCTGCTTGCAAAATATGCATATTACCATCACCATGCTCAAGAAGAAAAAACACACATACCCACTATGTACACCCGGAAAGGCAGAATATACTTATTGTCTACTCATCAGCGATCAACATTTCATCTCGCCACAAATGCTGTGTCATGACCAAGACTGTTTAAGTCAATCATGCACTAATTGCAATTAACAACAAGTCCATGTTTTTGGGGTTGGAGTGCTAGGTACGAAACCGCAAAGGGGCAATACGGTCGCATTTATGCATGTAAGCTGCACATAATAAGGCTGCACATAAAGTCATACTGGTCATGTTGAGCCTGCATTAGCAAGCCACGTAGATAACATCATTAAACGCAACTACTCGTACCCGGTTATGTTGGTGCTATGCAGGAGGAAGAAATCACCGGCGCACGTATGCATGCAATGTGCCTTTCACTTGGGGCGGTATTGCTCGCTGGGAGTGCTTACGTCGTGGTCGATCTATCGTGCCACGGGGACCTTGTGGTCTCTGCAACCTGTGTATGTACATATATATTGGCAACGAGCATCGTTATGCGCGACTACACACGCATATAAATATGCACACGACCGCCGGCACCATCACCACCATGACTGTGTATATCAAACGACCTCCCACATGCGAAATACTCTGCAGACCGCAGGTTTCATTGCGGACACAAATTGAGCGACACTCACACGCTCCCTCGCACTCTGAGTCGCTGCCAATATAGTCAAATGAATAATAAACACCACCAAGTAGCTCATACATCTGAACAGTAAATACACTTCAGCTTGCTTCTTGCTTGCATTACCAGCCTGCATCATTTTCAAATACCACCTACTGAAACCTGACTTATTATCCTTTTAGTGGTTTTCGCACGTATCGGAAAATGCTACATCATTATTATACTTACTGTTGAATATGAATTAATTTTAAAACTGGTTTGTCATCAACACAGTATCCACTATATAAATTTTATTATTTAATGTATATTTCAAATTAAATTAATATTCCATTAACGTAAGTACTTGCCATAATAATAGAATTCGCATATTCGTCCTTTTTCATTTCGGGC
Organism: Anaulacaspis nigra; assembly: GCA_030264675.1. Classification (NCBI taxonomy): domain Eukaryota; kingdom Metazoa; phylum Arthropoda; class Insecta; order Coleoptera; family Staphylinidae; genus Anaulacaspis; species Anaulacaspis nigra. Next base: position 108,947 of record JARJDV010000237.1, on the reverse strand, counting down.
GGTTTATTTTATTCAGTTTGCGCAGTTAGTTCGAGTAAAAAATGATACTTTTTATGAACATATGTCACGTTTATGACTTACTTTTTTGGGCACATTTTCTGCACTCATTGTATGTAGTTGTTTCACCGATGATAAATTATTTAGACTGCCATGCGAATGCATAGATAGTGGAAATTTTCTCGTGGAGTAGTAAAAATATTTGATGAAAACAGCAAGAAAATAGACTACAACATACATGTTGGTATATTGTGTGTAGTCGAGCACTCAGGTTGGATGCTGGCGGCGGCGCGCTGGTTATTCTTGTAATGCATTCATTTCCCCTGGCTGTGCAGATTGTTGTTTCAGCGTTTGGCGCGATTCGCAGCGTTCGTTCGCTTTGAAGTGAGCACACGTATTCAAGCTTGACCAGGCGCGATCCCATTATGCTTCATGATGACGGCCGTACATCGTGTTTTATTAATAGCTTCCAGCGAAAGCCGAGCGAAGCCAACGTGTAAACGAACACACGCGCCATCGACGAATGCATCAACAGCGCGCCAAAGGACTAAAAGCGCTACGTTGCCAAGTAGGTGTACGTATACGGCAGGATAACGTTATATCTTGAAGCAGGAGCTCATTGGGCTTATATTACCAGCTATTATTGTTTTCTTATTTTTAGCAGAAGGAACCCTAAATTTTATTTTGACAGGGAAGAATATTCGAGCTATTTTTAATATTGGGATTTTTATTTAAATTCCAGGGATATAATTAAAGTCTTGCTTATATACAACAAACAAGTAATATTTTAATTGTGGCCACCTTTTCGTCCTCTAACATGTCACCAAAAAAAGATTTCCTGGATCGTTTATAAATTACCATCCGATCCTTTGACATTATCATCATCAGCGTCATCATCATCATCCTTATCCTGTTTGCTTAACGTAGTCATGTATAATATATATATTTATAATATTAATCATAATATGTATGTATAATAATCACACTACAATAGGTAAAAATGTTTTACACTAATTAAAAAGATATGCTCTTGCTGTTTGCTGTTTTTCATTTAGAAGTTTGTGAGTTTCGGTATATTGAGTAGTGGGCCCAGGTTATGGGGCGTGTTTTATTTTGCTTGTTTGCTCGTTTTTGAGGTTTCTGCAAGTTTCTTATTCATTATACTTGTATATATTTAAAGTGTACAAATTGTGAGCATTTTGATAAAATTTCATAAAAGTTTTGATAACTACGAATCCCACCACTTGTTTCCTTTTATTGGTTGACTATCCGATTTCAAGGATATACTTACGCTCCTTATTATACTCACCAAGGATTCGCTTAATTGTAATGCTTAGTATAATATTGAATGTTCCGATAGAAGGCGCTTGCTCTCTCTGGTTTTGTTCTGCTAGATTTGCAGTCATCGCTTGAGTGTTTCATTGTTATCAACAGCGACGACGACGCTTTTTGGTTGCTCGTTTTTGTGTATTAGTGCTATTTGCTATCATTGTTATTGTTATTTGCTTCTTCGCTGTCTGTCGGGTGAAGTGCAAGGGCGTTCTTCGCGGTCGTTCACACTTGAGTATGCGTATTGCTGTGCGGCTGTTCCTGCTCGTTGGCGCCGGCGATCTGGTTCGCAGGTGTATAATACTGGAACAAATAAGAACCCCACGTTCGCTTTTTATTCGATCCCGCACAAATGTCAATGCAATATTTGGTGTTGTTGTGTATAAACAGACATTGATTACGGTGCTGATATTGTTATTAACTTTACGTGTTTTTGCATGCACACTGTGTACCTATTATCCTTGATATAATCACGATCTTGATCTTTTCTTTTTTCTTTATCTTTACATTCGTTTTACTCAAGAAATCTGTCAACTCAAAATAAGTTACGTATTCCACCATTCAAGAAAACAAAACAGAATTGAAAGAGAGTTTAGTTAGTTAAAGATAAATTGAATGAGATATTCACTTATTAGCTTAGTAAGTAAAATGTATTATCATTACCAACTTGTTGTTTGTCTCCCGCTTGAAGTTTGTACTTTCAATCACAGGAAGACAACTTTCATGGTTAGACAATGAAAACTTTCTTCTCTGTAATCGGAAAGGAGAGAACTACTTTATATTAAAAATATACACTTTGAGAGTATTTTTAATATAGACGTGGGCGTAAAGTATTTTTTTGCAGCGTGGTGTAAGGCTCATAAATTTCATCCGAACGCGGCAATAATAATAACAACGGGCGCGCACGATGCATGTATAAAGTCAGTCCTGAGTGGAAATGGAATATTTCATCGAGACAGCGCAACTCGCCGCCGTAGATTTAGTGGATTTATAATAATAATAGCCGAGAGTCTCGTTCACGCGCCGCTCACACATTCAAATCAACAAATTCACGTACGAAAACAACAGGATCGCAAAGCGCACAACCCCCCACAGTTCATGTACAGTTTACATGCGACTCTACTTGAGGGAGAGCGCAGCACATCCATCGTTAGTGTCGCTCGTTATCCTTTACCGTACGACTACAGTAGCCCACTTGACGCGTACATGTACGTAATGTTATACACATTGTTTCGTAGCATACGCTATCACTTCCTCCATGCTACATGCGTGCAGGTCGTGCCAACATTGTTGATTATTAGCGCGCATAAACGGCTGCAACAACTTCGTGCACGCCGCGTTCACTCACTCGTATTGCCGCTACTGCATTGCAATGTTTATTGAGTGCTTTTGTATCTGCATACAAGTTTTTCGCCGCGCTGCTAGATGCTATCAATGCGTATTGCGATATGAATAACCATTTCGTTCGCATGTATCACGAGCGCGGTGCCTTCGTGTGCGTGGGTTTGTCGTGTTTGACGTCATTCGTGCTTTAATTTACACGTTCAGTTGACCCTCTCCAGCTTCGGGCTGTATGCGCGTGACGTCATTGAGCGTATGCCAGGATGCTGCGCAAAGGATAAGGCAGGATGGTGAATGTAGGGCGGCAGCAAATACGGTCGATCTTCAGCGTGCGCGCGCGCTCACACACGCTCGCAGGATACATAAAAGCACACATACATGCGCACGCAAACAGGACGCGTTTTCGAATATCTGTGCATTTGAGAATATCTAAGCGCGCGCGCTCGCGCTCCTTGCGTCCTCATCAACTATACATGCAGTATCAACGTGGCTGTTGAGCCTATCTATAAAGTGTTACCAAATGGGCGAGCGCGCGCGCGAAAATATATAAAACAAAAGCACGCGCAAAAATGACATATGCACGATACGAATACGACCCGCAAAACGTATTATGCAGCCTAATCCAATTTAATAAAATAGGGGTGAACGCACGCGCTGAAATAATAACAAATTTGCAAATTGTATGCGCAGGTGAAGGATGAAGCTTTGCCATTTGGCTATAATAGCGCTCGCGCGAAGAAAATGGCAAAAGGACAAAGCAGTCGGTGGCGTTCGTCGCCGTTTGGCGCAGTATCAAAGATTTATTTATGTATTTGCCGGCTTGTGAAATGTGCTCCCGACCATATTCACAGAATGCGAATGCCCCATACAAGTTACATTTATATGGGGCGCAAGTATTTTACAGTTTCCTACGCCTTTTTCTACGTGCTACCAGCCCGACTTTTTTCTGAGTTGCCTGCGCAACCTTCTATTCCTTAGTTTTTTTTTGCTGTTCCCCGCGCTCGTGTTGTTGTTTTGTAGTTACAGGCCGCGCTACTGCTTATTTCTTATGCTAGATGTGTGCTGTGACTTTTCCTAGTGCTTTTCTTTCTCTTTGTGTCGTTTCTGCTTTTTTGTGTCATTTAACATGCAACTCAGATTGTTCGTCATGTAGAATATAAAATAAAATTGCATGATATGACATTAATTTTAAACTTACTTAAACCTCGCACGTAATTAATTTTTAATTTTACCCCTTTTATCGCATTTACCCCCTTTTCGAATTAAATTATCCTTCGGCTTTCTCAATAATAAATGCCCTGACGTCATGTGTGACGTCAATGACGAATAACATAAAAATGTTTAGCGAAATAAGTCGCCATTTATAACTAAAGTATTATTTGCTTGTCGTATAGAAAAAGGATAATACGAGCATACACGCACATCTATGCATTCTTATATATAGCTATGTGTATGTACATGAACGCAAGCACATTTGCACTGTACAGAAAAACGGTTCGACACAATAACCAGAATATTATGTGCGTAGATTGGATATGCGTCTAGAACGAGAGACGTTTCATTAGAGTGTGCCAACAAGCGATGCGGTGGGTGAAATGAAGCATTCAAAATATGCAAACGTAGGAAATGTTGCCAACACACACAAAACACTTTTATGGCGGTGGGCGGTTTTCGTTAATGATGAAAAAAGTGGTGCGCAATTGATGTTGATTTGTGAATAATAAACAAACGAAGAGCGAGCATTGAGACAGATATAATGACACAGAGAGAAAGAGTGTGTGTCTGCGTGTGTGTGCGAGAAACAGAAAGAGATAGAAACGACCCACCTTACTCGCTAATGACATCGGCAACAACCCCGCCAACTGTGTTATCCATTTCACTGACAAACACAAAATGCAAATTAATGCAACAAACAAACTCAAACGTAATCGCTGAGCACGGCAAAACAAATGCACCCCTTCGTGTCTGTGTGTGCGTGTGATAAAGATAAATAAGCGCATTTAATTCCCCTTGAATTATGGAAACAATTTGTTTAATTTTGATTTAGGCCGCTTCTCGTCGAATGTGTGTTCTCATATAGCTACGCCGAATGCGACATTCGTATCAAGATGGCGACCGCAGCATGTCAAATATCGAATGAGATGTGTTTATTAGTTACCCTGCCGTTGTCGATGTCCCTGCCGACGCCGATGGTGAGACGCGCCTTTGCCTTCATCGCATCGCTGAGAGGAATCTTTGCACGCGTCGCCTCCGTGTGCGACTTGTAGCAGAACTCGATGATGGCGACGGCCAGGGCGATCAACAAACCGCCGATGAGGATGTAGAAGATGCCGGCGACGTTGCTTAGCGACAGCTCGTTCCTGGAGGCGTCCTGCAAGGATATGTGGTGTTTGAGAAGCGATCGAAAGAAATATGAAATCAATGCGCGCACACTTCCACAAGATGGACGACAATGGAGTGTTAGGTAAGAATACCGGCCGAAAATCAAGCATCAATAGCCCAACAAATCCGCATGTTGTGTGTGTATAAACCCTTTGCTTTCTTCTCATCCTTGGCGCTCTTTCGTCCAACTCATTTTTCAGGCTTCAAACTCGAATTTCGCTTTTCAGCGCCGAGGCATGTGTGTTGTGTGACCGGAAAAACTTATATGAAACGTCAATCGGCATCGGGCTGAGATGGCTGATAACAAAACCGAGCGATGACAAAGACATCCCCGAGCGGTGGCGTTTTGAGGACGCGCCTTGTTAGATAGATAAGAAGTCCCGGTTTCAGCGCGCGTATTCATCTTTCGTGGAGGCGATTCCATTGGGAAATGACCAACCGCTTGGCCTTTTCTTTATTTCGTATCCATCGGTGGGCTATCGTTTTTGCCAATCTATCCATATCGTCTGTGTCCTCGCCGCACGGCTTTCCTATCAACGTTACGTGCATCTAATCGACGCCGCTAATCGCGCGAGTAATTCAACCTTAAAATATAATTTCGCTTAAATTCAGCCGCACCAGTTTTAATTAGCACCAGTTGAATAAGCGCCCCGTTTCGGCGGTGAAACGAGCAGCGCGTAGCTGTGGGAAAAGTTACGAGCTGAATGTTTGAAAAATTCGATTATACAGGTACAAGCACTAAATATTTTCGTCGGTTGTTTGTTTGGTTTTGCTTCTGTTCGCATTCGACCTGCGGGCTTTTAGATTACATGCATATTTTATCAGCGCGCCGCTTGGTTTAATCGGAATGAAGTAATCTAAATAATTCACGATGACAGCACGAATAGTAAGTAGTTTCCTCTCGTCTTTTTGTTTCAATACATTACCGACTTATACAAAAGCAGTTTTTGTCCACATCAGATTTTCAGTTTTGATTTTATGCATTTAAATGTGAAATTTTACGCGCAATATCTTGCCTTAATATCATTATTCATATATTCATAAAATCTTGCGCGTTCTGAGTGAATTTACGATTGAAACATATTAAAAGATGTGTGTTGACGATTCGTGCTCTCATGTGTGCAGCAATGTATCAATAATGTCACGACAAGACAGAGTATCAAAGCAGTACATACCTGTTTATCGTGCTTACACTCGGTGCGATCGTACCACCATCGATTCATCAATTTAGTGAGTTCGCCGTTCTCCTTTAGACTCAACACGGCCAGATTGACGGCATCCCTGCAACGAACGACACGCATATAAAAACCGAATGCATGATTCAACAAGCATTTACATTGCAAAGGGGAAAAGTGTGTGACTGTTTTTTTCTACGCCGCCGTTGGGAAAAACAGACACACGCGAAAAAATATAGCTGCAGCAGCAATATCTTTTCATATAAGATGTGGGAATCGCGGCAAAACACCTCCAACACGCGTTATCACGATGATCATGTGCCACCCGAGACACACATTCCGGATGCCGGAAAAGTGCGCTCGGATGCCTCGCTTTTTCCACTTCTTCGTGTTGTTTTCATTCTCTTTCCTCTTGCGACCCAGCAGAGCATCAGGTATTAAACAACGTGAGTATTTATTTTTTGGGACCGAAATACAAAAAAAGTGTACTATTCAAAACGAGACGTGTACCGTATTATTACTACGCAATTCTTGTCGTAACACCACATCGAGGACGCATAACAATAGCGCGGAAAACAAGCGAGTGCTAAATGTCTTTGTTTTCGCTATTAAGTGGAAGAAAAATAAACTCTGAATGGAATTTACGAACGTTCAAGATTTGCACGCATGCAGTGCGCAACTTTATTTCGTGCTGAAGCTGAAAATTTAATTTTTACTTCTTTAGAAACTGAATAGTAATTTTATTTCGCTCTTTTTGTGCTGCAGGTATTTTGCTACGGTTTTGTGCATTGTGGCGAGAAGTGGAAAACTAACGAAACGCACATTCCCGGTCAGATACTACTCGCTGCGCCGCCACCGGAATGGAATGGAATGGTGGAACGTGTGTGCGAGATAAAATAATTTATTAAAACCGAGGGGATTTACTCGGTGTTCTATCTCGGTTCGCGTGGTTGGCGCTGCTGCAACCGTACGAAAATGGAAACGCTTTTCACCTTTTCTTCCAGTGAAGGCAAACATATTTTTCACAATTATATTTGCTCCAATATCAAAAGTTTCTTCTTACTTCATCTCACTGAGCGCTTTTCGCTGTTTTATTATCCTTCGTGTTTTCACAATTTTCTTTTATATTCTTTTGAAAATCTAGTATTTTTGTGTGAAATACTAACTAGTTTACTCTGGCTAAAAATTCTCGGCTATCTTTTTGCAATTAAACTAATTTAAAATAAACTCGACTTCCGTTTTTCTCGCTACAAAATAAAGTTTTCCTTGGGAAACAGACAATGGCATTAAGTAATTAAATATTTGATGAATGAGCGCTGCATTATTGAGATAAAGTGGAGAAATTCGATAAACATTTACCTTAGAGGAGATCCCAGTGGAGTGGCAACGCCGAATCCCTTTGCGTCCAGATTCCTGCCGACCTTCATCGTGTCGCACGGTTCGCGCTCATTGATGTAATCGTTCTTCGGCGACTCGATGAGCAGCGCGTACTTGCCCTTCGACGTCCGCACGCGTCGGATACCCTCGTCGTAGGTCTTGACGAAGACGTGCTTCCGGGAATTCATGTACTCCCACATCTTCGAATAGAGCGTGATTTGCGATCGCTGCACGCGAACACAAAGTTAGAGCGAAACGGGCGAAGAAGCCGCATATGTTTACATTTAATTGAATTTGAAAGGGCTGCTACTCAAATATTCTAATCACACTTGTGCCCCATCTTGTGGCCCACTCAGAGAACACAATGGATTTACATAGAAATGCCTATAAGAAGGATAGTGCTTCACTCACCCTGAAAAAGTCCCATGTGGCGCCGTGATACAGGGTGCCGTATTGCACTTCAGTCTGCGAGGCCAGATCCTCGGGCGAATTGATCGGCGCCACCATGCGCTCGACGGTGAGGAAGGCGGCCAAGTTGGCGGTGTAGGAAGAGATCAGAATGAGCGTAAAGAACCACCACACCGAGCCGACAATTCTTCCAGAAATGGATCTATTGGAGCATCCAAGCAGATTACCAAATGATTTAATTAGATTTGCAGGTATTGAATACCTTGGAGAAATATCGCATCCCTGCTGCATGAAAGCGCCGAGTGCAAACCAAAGTGAATTCAGCATGCTGAAATCGTTGGCCAGTGAAGCACCGTGCGAATTATGACCGGGTGGTTCCCGATGCTCGCCACTCATATGCAGTAAACGCCATTCGTACGGTGAGAATCGTGAGACGGTGAAAAGTACGATGCTTACACCGATGTAGCTGAAGATAACGCATATCCAAATCTCCCTCGAGAGTGGATTCAGAAAGCTGAAGACACCCGGTTTTTGTTTTATCGGTTTCTTGATCATGATAGAAATGCCCAACGACATGAACGGTTTGCTGAAGTCGATGACACGCTCGCGCTCAGACGTGATGGTCATCGGTGCGATCGCTAAGTCAGCCTCCTGAAAGAAGAAGAAGAAGAAGAAGTATGAAAGTGCAGAATTTAATAAACGCACGCACAACTAATTTGTTGACTTAGCGTGAGGCACATTATGAATCCCTTTATTGCATTCGGTATTATATTGCTAATGTTTTATACACATCGCTTCTTCGCTAAGGGAGTGGAGATTTAATCAGGCGCTTTACTTTGAATTAACTTTCAAAGGAATTGAGCTTTGCTACCGCCGCGTAATGCAGGCTTAGAGGGAGGATTATCGTAAAATGCTCATTTTTATGCTTAATAATACCTTAAGAATTTAATTTTAGCATCTGCATTATTTTTCACAGTTTATTTAACACTTTATTTTTAAGTTGCCACAAAGTTTAACCATAAAGTTTCGCGAGCTGGAGAATAATTACGGAAGAAGCATCTGGATGAACAATAAAAAACATATTTGCAAGCTAGCAAGCAAGCATTAATATTAATACAACGCGAAGGAAGGAAAATTAATGTAGAGGATGATGCGTTCGAGAGATAAAGCGATAAAGCGAACGGCGTTGAGATCCCGAGAAATCGATGGGCAATTGAAAAGGACGAAGCGCAGCAAGAAAAAGAATTGGGAAGGCAATTGAATTGACTCATAGGTGGTTTAGGGGCATATAATATAACTGATCAAAAATGATGGGGGCAAACGATGCGGAGCATACGAAACGCGCCGAAGGCACGCCAAGCAAAAACCAATCGAATGCTGCCCATATCTCCGGCCAACAAAATAGAAATGCGAGGAGAGAATGCTTTGCTGCGCTGTAGGCGGTGGATGAAGCTCTGAATTAGAAATAAGAATGGAAACTGGTTTACACGGCATCGCCAAAGTATAATCCATCAAAAGTTTTAAAGTTCTTAACCTCTCGCTAAAGATAGCTGTGTGTGTCTATAAATGTATGCCTGCGTGTGCCACGTGCCACTTTTCTAATATTTCATCCCTTTACTGATGCCAAAAAAATGCTCCACTTTTCACACATGCTAACAAAAAATATTAATTAAAATACCAATAAGTACGCGTTTTAGTTTAAGGGAATATTAAACATTATTAATGTCATTCGTAGCCGTATAAATTTACAGCAAAGCTGCAAAACAATTTTATTAAGTAATTAACTACAACGTTAGGCACTGGAACAAACAATAAAATGAGGTTGAAATTTCATAAAACTATAATAATCGTCAGTTACCCAATGGAAAAAATTTGAATGAATTTAATAACCCATCATTGACTGGTTACATTTTTAATATGCAATGCGAATAACAATGACGACAACAACAACAACAACAAGAGTAAAGCAAATCAAAAACTCGATGGGTGCACCAGCTAACCAAAAACGAAAACAAGGACTCGCGCGCGGGCTGTAAAAAGGTTTGCTTTCTATCAATTTTCAATCCAATTACCTCGCTGCACCATAAAAGGGATTTTTATTTCTTATTTAAGCCAAGCGCACGAAAATATCCTCGCATGTGTGACTGTGCGGATGGAAAACGTACTCGAACGGAATACGCGAAAGGGTGAGCGATATACGAGTGTGGTAACGGATGTGTTCAGCGGAAAACGAACAAACTTTTTGCTCATATATATGCGGAAGCGTGTGTGTGTTTGGCTTAAGAGTAGAGCCGGAAACGGTAAAGTTGCGGGAGTTCTAGTTAGTAATTTTGGAAAACGAAAACGTTTATAACTTATGGTTTACCGCAAATGGAAAGAATTATTTTAGCTAAGTTTTTCGTTCAATATTAACCACGTACCAAGATCTATGCGCGCAAAAATCTATAAAAAATAAGTTGGCTTTTCGTGTAAAGTTTTACAAGTAGTCGATTATTAAAGGATGCTTACTGCCTTTCAAAATTTGCAAACTATCCGTAATATATTTACGTACGCTTTGTGGCTATTTTAATTAAATTCGTTATAAATTTTAAAGTAGATTGCATAGGTAATAATGGCGTCATTAAATTACCGTAAACCGAATTATTATTGGGCAAAAGGTAATTCGATAAATTTAATTAAATTTACAGCAAATCTGTTGGATGATTCGGTTTACGCATTGGAATTTAATTGTAAATATCCTGACCTGATGATATTTACACGTGCGGATATCAAATGCTGCCATAAAAGACGGAATAATATACGAAAGGTTAATTAAATAATTTGTACGTGCATGCAATTTTCTCGGCTAACGGCGCCATTATGCAAATATGGAAAACTGGTAATTCCATCAGATATATTTGCGCCATCATCCCCATTACTCAACTGACAGTGCATTGCAGATTACACTTGCAAGTGCACTGCGCACGAGTCGGGACGAAAAGGTCAAACAGATATAAAATGCATAAATGTCAATATATGGACTAAGTGCGACTAGCACTGATTGGTTCAATAATTTCATAATGACGTACTTTGCGAATTAACTGCTAAAAGATTTAAGTCACACATAATTCATATGTAATCTCTTTATTCACTTATCCTGCCAAGGATTTCGTGAATATTATTTAACTAATTGTATATTCGCCTCATGGTTTCATTTACGTTTTATGTTAGTCGCTTTAATTGTATCTTAGAAGGCTGAAAACGTTTGTGATCAAGAGGAATTTGTGATAGCACTCAGTTTATTGAAACTATTGAACCATCTATGAGTGCACCGAGTTGATTGCATATTAAGCGAGTATTAATTCAACCGAAACGATTATTGATTTAATAATTAAATTGATTACAATGAACTTACTTGACGAACCAATTCGCCGACCATGCCGTCCCAGCCGCCCTTCACGTCAGAGTTTTCAGCGCCGTATTGGCCGTCCTTGACGATCCGGATTTCATCTGCAAAGTTATTTTACATTTTGTAATAAAAAAGTTATGCGGATATAGGCACTGTCAATAAGAATAAAAATGGGAACAATATTCAAAATTCCAAGAGGATTTTGAGCAACGTACAGTTAATCCCCAACTTTTTCGAAACCAATTCGGCCAAGTCCTTGCAGTACCCTTCGAATCTGTCGTTACCATTGAGGATCTCGCCGGCCTCGGGTGTTCGGAGCATGATGTAGGGCTCTTCCTGCGGAATAAAATTACGTGCGAATAATATACTACCATTATCCTTATACAAGGCGAATGCGTAAAAAATGAACCCGACCCGTTCCAGTGCCAACCATAAATTTTAATTGCTCCTGCTCGTGGTGTACCCGGTAGAGATATATGCGTAAGCACTTTGGAAGCGCTTGCGAAAAACTTGGCACCTGCACAGCGAACACGTATTGCCGGCCATAAAGAAATCCGTGGAGAGATGAGCTTTATTAAATATGTAAAAAAAGACGATGAAGAAAACGAAGAAGTAGGAAGCAAGCAAGGTGCCGAGTAGCGAGTTAATGCATCGTGAAATTGACTGAAATTGGAGGAGGATTCGATAACCGAAATGTGTCGCATAAAAATAATACCTGCATTCGCCGCATTTTTCAGTTTTCACGCCAATACATATGTTTGTTCTTGCCCTTCTGGCGGTTTTCTTCGTTTCGGCTGCCGAGTATTTTTCATGTGCGGCGGCGCGTCGAATGAGATGAAACGTGAAATTGTGCGAATCGTGTGCAAAGCGCCGTGAATCGAACGGCAAACGTTATCGAACATTCGCTTCGCATTGCTTTCGAACGCGGTGCGCACCGCGTTGAGTATTGCCATGCAAAGCAACACACTTTTGCTCGACGTGCAGGAATGATGCGAACGGCGGCGCGGCACTTCCTTGCCGCATCGAACGCAAAATTAAACGGTTGCTTTAGTGTGAAATCGATATGAATGTACGATTTGCGTACGCGCTCTGCATTTGTATGTGCTTAAAATGGCTCAATTCACACGCGCACCTTCGAATTTTATCATAAAAAGTTTACGCGGAATTATCCGACTTGTAAAACATGTCATAATATTTTCAGAGAGGAAGAAAATTTATGAAGCACTTACATAAAATTTGCGATTGTCAAAATTTTACACGAAAAGATTAATAATTCGGTACATAATGTTTGCACAATATGAAATATGAAAGTTTATGAAAACTTGATTTCCATGTAAAATTCAACGTGTCATTTTCCACGGGGGCGGCTGGAATATGTATAATTAGAGTAAGTATGTTAATTAAATTTTCAACGTAATGCCTTTATCTGAATATCAATTGAACGCCCTAAATTTAAATTACTCTCCGCTCTGAATGTAGCACCGACTGAGGTTATATGCGACGCCAACTTTGCAATCTCAATGCGGAGTTGAAAATAATAATGAAGCGCGCTTCGGAAGGAGTGCCGAACTTGCGGCCCTGATAAATAAAGCAAATATATGTACGCGCTTATAAACTTACGACAATGGTGGTAACAATGTAGGTTCGATTGCGTTCGATGTGCGTCGTCGGCTTGAGGCGGGTGTATTTGGCGGCAACGGGTGCGAAACCCGTCTCGTCGCTCCATTCAGCCACCTTCACCATTGCGCTGTTGACCGTCATTTCGACAACGTGCAGGGTGTAGTTTTGCCGCCGGCCATCCTCGTTAAATCGGATTTCTCCAGTGATGCCTTCCAATTCCACCTTCAAGTCATAATTTTACTTTTTGTAATATTCAAATAAGTTAGATCTACGATAACTACTTCCCAACTAACGTTTCGTGCGCATAAGGATAATGCGTTATCCTTAAACGAAAAGACAAGACTAATTCCGTGTTGTTTCCTGTAATTCGTGTAATAATCTTGTTTTGTCTACAAACGCGAAGCAAAACAAGCTTTTGCCTAGTTCCGCCAGCATTTTATCCTTGGTGCGCTTTAAGTAAATGAACAATTATTGTCCGTTCCTCTTTGTGCGCGCTCTTCCTTGAGCTGGCAATTTTTATTTTTATTTGGCGCATCTTTGTCAAGCTCTCGGCGAGTCGTATGTCATTCGACAATTTTTGGGGACCGAGATTGTAGTGCCCGTATTAAATCTCACCTTTCGCAGCAGTCGCGATATTTTATCGCCGTGCTCCCAGGGTGTGACCCAGCCGCCCGATGCGTTGCAATCGAGGCCCTTGGTGGCGTTGGGCGGTGCGGGGCCCACGCTGCCGGCAGCGCCGCCGGCCGTGCCTCGGCGCACATTGTTACGGAACACGTCGGGCTTCTTGCGCAGCAGTTTGTTGAACGCCTCCACGAGCACGAAGACGGCGTCGTACATGAGCGCCGCTTGTGCGCTCACGCTCTCCTTGCCGGCGCCCGTCTGCGCGGCCGGATCCAGCCGCTTCCAGCCGTCGAGGAAATCTTTCACGTGCTTTCGCGTCGCGTCGACGATCCGGAAGCCGGTGATATTCACCGCGCCATATTCGATTACTTCCGTCTCCCATCTATCATCCATTACCTATTAATGTGTTCAAGCAAACTTATTAATAGCGCCATGCATTTCCATCAGCACGTAATGAATCGTGTTTGTAATTATAGCTTAATGTACTTGCAAATATTTTAATATCATTTTGCCATAGCTTAAATTACACGCATTGTGTAAAACATTAAATTTCAAATACCGCAATATCGAGTAATTACGAATAAAATAAATGAAACAGAAAAATTATTTATGAGTATCCGATTGCGGCATAAATATATTGATGATTTATACATAAAATGAAGACGTGCAAAAAGTTACTAATTATCACTGACGATAATTTAAGTAGATGCGACAAACTAATTGAAAGAATAATTGATGATTAGAATCGGCGATTAATAACCATTACGGGTGATCGTCATTTATCATAGAGGTGTGAAAAATTACACACGCGTGTAACTAGGTAATTTTAATTTAAGTTTCATTTCTCGTGAGAGTTTATGAGAAAGTTTTGAACGAATTTGAATGATTTAAAAACTGTCATCAACTGCATGAAAAGGTCAAACTTGGTTATGGCTCGAGTTTTATGTTAAGGATGAAATATAAATTAATTTTTATAACGTGTTTGAATATTACTATATTAATAACGGAAATTCCGCAGCATTTTAATTATCCTTTGGTATAAAAAACGCAATAAAATTCATATAATAATAATAATAATCGCTCATGTAAAATGCGAGAAATTCCATATAAAGTGGAATAGTTATTTGACATTTAAGGAAAGTTCCTAGAAATCTAAATAGTAGTATTATATTCGTAATTCATTCGTATTATTTTCTTTCTTCGGTGACAATGAACATTATTATCATCAAAATTGCCATTATTATTGTGATATTGCATGCGCATGTGTATTGTGTTTATTCAGAAATGCGTAAAGGGCCGTTTTTTCTCCCTCTATTCATTTGCACAACAGAATTTGATATTTACACGACATTTCTTCATGTAGAGAATATACGGACATATTAAACCCCCATCGTAAATATGCGTGTGTTTGAATGTTGTTCATGCAGTATAAAGATTATTGCTTAGTGGTTGTTATTATTAGGCGGCGAAACAAGTCAAACAATGTCCGCATAGTCATTAAAAGTCCTTAACTTTTTCCCCGAAGCTTTGGTTTAGTGCGCTCGTGCTTCAACTATTTTCATATGCTTTCGTATATAACTCAAAAGTTGTGTGTGTCTCTTTTTTAGCCAGTATTTTGATATGAAAACACAATACGTATTTCGGGCACAAATTACGTTAAAACCAACGATGAATAACGGGTGCATAATTGCTGAAAAGTTGGCAATTTCTTAGTACGTACTTCTTTCTTTTTGTAACACTTTGGGGGCGGTCGATCGATGAAAGAAAGTGCTTTTTCTACGAGCGCACCGCACGCAACGTACGAATGTAATCGGAAAGCATTATCATTAAGGAAATACTATGCAGATTTAATGTTATCAAGTGTATTCAAAAATGTATTAAAACCGCCCTCTTTTTCTCTCCGCGTGTTGTACGCGTGTTACTTCAAACGCAAACTAGTTTAATACTTTTTCAATAGCTTGACTTCAAAGCACATTTCTAGGTCAGCGAAATACATAAAAATAAATTAATAATAGTCGTCTAAAAAAACGTCAACACAGGAGGGCGATTTCTTGACATGTCGTATATCCGATTATGAGCTCTAAGCGTTCGTTAGAGTCAACAATAAATCAGCGAGCGCGTACGATTTTCATCGCAAGTTTAATATTTATATCGCAGCAGTGGTGGCAACCTTAAACTAGTTAAACTTATGTCGAGCCACTTTTCTTGGCGGCTAGCGAGAAGTGAACAGCGCATAAAAAACGCGAACGTAACATAACTATTTGTTTCGCTACTTATTTTCCGTTGCGTTCGCCGTTTTGTTCTTCAGCGCGCACATAAGCAATGCGGAATTACATGAGTTCATCGAGTAAATGGAATGAGTTGAAGCTCGCGCCAGTCGAAGCGAAAATGAAAAATTACATGCTGCTGCACATAAGAAAATATTCACTTCAACTGGATGTATCACAAATTGTAACCACCCTTATGAAATTCAAATTCCCTATATCAAAAATGAGATTTAAATGGGCATCTAATAAATAAATTAATGGGTTAAAAAGTGTATTAGTTTATGGCTATGAAAAGTTGAGATATATTTCAAACACTCAGTAGGAAATCCATGCACAACAGGAGCACAAAGGATTATATCAAGATATTATTTTATTTATGTTTCGCTTTATTTATTGTGAGACGCGTAGCTTTTTATTGCTTATAGTTTTCGTTTTTCATGCTTCTTTTTTCGCTCGCGTTGGAGAACAATGTGCAATTTGGTTTTATTTAGTTTTATTTCAAAAATTGTTTTCCAAATGCATATGACGTGAATGCACACAGCAGGAAGACGACGCGCGGAACACAATGATTAATGAAGATTTCAGTTGGTTGAATGCTTGACTGCGCCAATAACACAAATTCAACGAAACAAACAATTTATTTGTTGCATATATTCGCTGCTAGCGCGCGTCAACAGTAATCGAATGCGCCTGGAGATTTTATAATGTACGATCAATTTCTTTTATTTCCTTGCTCATAACTAGCGCGTGTTTTCGCGGCTGATATTATGCTGAACAATAAATGCAACTCGCTAAATGCGCTGCAAAATGTATGGGTAATTAACGTGCAAATGGCAAATTTTTCACGAAATGCGTGCGCTCAGGACATTTGCCATTGTGGCATTTCAATTTCATTTGTGGAATTAATGTAATCGTATAAATAAATTGTTTTTTTCCTGCGGCTGCTGTGCATGAGAAAAAAATATATTTCAGCAGTTACTTTTATGCTCATTTCAAATCATAATATATTTTTTACAATAATGAATCCGCCGTTAATAAATTTTCCGTAATTATGTTATGCTAAAGAACTTGGCACGTTAACGAAACGTATTTTAGAATAATAAATGAAAAATCTAGTTAAAAGTATTAGCATAATGTTAAACTTTCCTATAAAAATATTATTATACTCGTAACAATTATCTTCGCTTCTATTATCTTTTCCGGATATTCTTATTCGTTTTCTACGTTACAGCTCTGCGATATTGCACTTTAATATGCACATTCGGTGTATTAAGTCCAAACGTTAATTACAATAAATTATGAAACTTGGTCATTAACAAAATCCCCTTGGCTAAGTTAGGGTAATTTTCATCTGAATTTTCTATGTAAACCGCACTATTCTATTATGCAGTAAGCTAGAGTATTTCTATCAAGTATAGAGCATGGGTTTAATTTTTATTAAGCTGTATTAATATTATTGTGTTTGCAACGTTGCGCAAGACTCTGGTTCAATGCGTATGTTTACTTGGGGTCGTATTAAAATTACCAACCTGTAGCAAAAACTTGGCAAATTGCAACAATAAATATCGAAAATGGACGCGTTCTTTATGAAACATCCCTTATATTCAGCAATGCGGAGTTCTCGTTCGCATGCTGAATGTTCGTAAAATTTGGTTTCGTTTGAGTGCTCATTCACGTTTCTATTTACTGGTATTTATTTATTCTATTATTTGATAAAGTTTTCCCATCTGGCATGCTCTTATTTGGTGGCGTTATAAATAGTAGTAATGCTTTGCAAACACCATACATATTTATTTTTTCGTCCGTCTGAGAACTATTTTAATGAAGGAAATCTAATTAAAATATTTAATTATATTTTTGCGCTACTATATTTCATTGTTTTATGAACTTTATGACTTTATTAAATTAATAATTATCATTTTCTCCAGGAAGAAATTCAACTAACGTGAATAATAAGTGTTGATTTTGTATGAATTCTGGCTGAAATTAGCACATAATGTGAGTGGAATATGTGTTGAAAGGCTATAATTTAATTGTATGATAGAACATTAGCGGCGATAAAGGAAGTGAAGAAAAACTACAGTGTAAAACTAATGCGTATCATAAATCTTTGTAATAAATCGCTATTGTGGTTAATGTGAAAACGCGTTAATAATATTGTTGTTCCTAATCCATTGTTTTGATTGAATTTTTATGTGTACTTCCTGCTAATCTATAAAAGTGTTCATGTTGCATAAAAAAGTTACCTCATAAATAAGCAGGCATTAAATATTGTTTTGATCAAACAAACTTCAGGGGGATGGTAATTTGATTAATACAATTTCACGTACAATAAAACCGCTACTCATTAGTTAATATATTCTGGTCGTTGCAGTGACAGATAAAATATGTTGTGAGAGAGATAATCGAATAGCGTACATAATGATTTTTTCGATCGGCAATACGTACTTGAACATAGACGTGTATTAAAATGCATCCAAACGCCTTCTATGCATGAAATGAAAAACATTTCCGTTCGTATTGAATTGCGGCTTGATATGCACGATGATGGGGCGTTTGCGGTGACTGTGTCAAGGTCTACTCTACGTTCGAATTCCATTCGATTCGATTCCACCTTGCGTATACTTTCAATGCGATTGTATTGCATTAAGAAATGCCGTATACAAATGAGGGCGAAGGGCAACTTAGCTATATGATTTGTTGTAATAGCAGCAAAGCAAGTACATGCAATGAGCTATTGCGGAATCAATGAAGTCAGCTGCAGCGTGCAAGATATCATTAGAAATGCACTGGCCGTTTCATCGATTTTTACAGCAGACGCTTTATTAAACTAATTGTAAACTCTATCTCTATTTTATTGATGACGCATTTTGTATTGTCGCAATTGTGCGATGCTGATGTATCAATAATGGAGGCATTCTGACATCGAGCTGTCGGAAAGGGATGAGGCAACGTTCACGAAAGACAAATTGCTTAAGGAAATTATGTAAGTCACTCACTTATTCTCATTTCGCCGAACATAAATCATTTTCGGTTATGCGAGAAAATACAACAATGAAGAAAAGCATCCCTGTTGAAGGATTCGGTTTAAATCTTAGCTAGCATTCTCAAGACGAACTAATGTTCCCTCAAACTATTTGCATAGATATATTTTTTACGGTTGGAGTAAAATATTTGATTGATTCGTTAATGTATTAAATAAATTGAATTTTGATTTTAATTAAAAATATATAAATCAGTAGAATGGATTCGCGTTGTTGGGTGGTTTAATATCCTTGATGGAAAATTGTATAAAATCAATAACAAAATATTCATACACAAAACCGCATGGAGCGCAGAGTGCGCGAGGGCGGCAGACACAGAGGTCGAGGGCTTGCTTGAGACGGCATTGGTTATGTAATTAATTTCGATTTTCAATCACGAAAAGATTGCTTGTGCATTGCTCGAATGCGCGCACAAGCACCCAGCAACGACGCTGTCAGTCGACGATCGGGGGCCGAAACGGGCGCGCATATTGACATTATTATCGCAAAAATATATCCCCGCAAAGTTCGGCGAAGCTTTGGCATGCATTTATCGGGCGCGCCGACGTCAAGCATATCGAATGGCAAATTATGAACTCATAACTTTATTAACTTTCCATCCCTATGCATCGCTGCGTTCGCCTTCGTTGGCAACTTTCGCACTCGGCCTCCGCACGCTCTCGACGTTTTCGATTATACCGCAAGTCACTTGCGTAGGATACTCTGTATCTAAATATAAGTACTTCAAGTATCGAAAAAGGATCTCTTCTGGATGCATTTAAGCAAACGATTTAAATAAAGTTTTATTTGATTTTAAAATACGATTCGACGAACACGTTTTCAATAAGATTTAAGCGTGTTTGATTTGATTGCAATTTCAATAAAAGTTTGAGGGCGTAAGTAAACGAAATAAATGGGAAATTGTAAAATATGATTGCATTGTAGGTGTACGCAATTCAGTATTTTATTACCCAAAGTATTTGTTTGCATTTATGACAGTTGGATGGTCTTGTTATTCGGACATGCACAGCGTGTAAACTTGTTGTTCTGGGTCGTTCGTTCGCCGTTGGATTACTCGATCGATCGATCGGTTGCGCTCTGTTTGTATTTGAGTTCGAATTAAGCACATGTTCGGAAAATCCGAAGAATCCTCGTCGAATCGTACGCGGCTATGTAAGACGGTTTACGAACATATGCGAAACGCGCGCGCGCGCACACACTCAATAAAACTTTTCATCGGCAAGTTTGAAACTTTTAAAAATTTGTCTAAGATGTTGTCGAAAAAGTTTACAATCATTTCTGGGCATTTACGTCAATGGCTTTTATATTGTAGTGTATTTACGTAGTAGTTGTACGAGTATTTTTTTGATGTCGTCTACATTTAGCACAAATCCGGAAGGAGGAAATGACAAAACCAAATGTGAAAGGAAGACATTTTTGAGAACTTCCACAACGATTAATCGTCTGCGTTTTCCTGCCTCGAGGCACATTTATCCTTGTTTGCGCGCGGAAAACAAGGACAACGTCGTCCTTAACTGATTCGTACTTTATGTAGGCGCAGATCAAACACAAGTCGCGCCATGACGCGAGGGAAACTCAAGTGAGCTTTTCATGAAAAATCCCTTTCTAATTAAAGTCTTAGTTGCAGCAGCTCTTTCAATGTTTCAAGTCGTTCAAGTAAAATTCGAGCACAAGCAAAAAACCGACGCATTAAAATCTTGACTGCATCAACAACGAAGCAAGACGAATGAATGAGACAAATGTAGAAGAAATAAAGTGCTCCTTTGAGTACGCATAGCTACCTACGTAGTCTGCGTGGAAAAATAATCACTTTAATATTTAAATCTAATTCAATAAAATGTAATCATCAGCGCGGACAAAGGAACAAAGCGATTTGCATTATAACTTATTCAAGTCGATAGAGTCTCGCAATTTGTAAACTAAATCGAATACATAAATTATACGCGCGAAGACGCTGCGCGCTATGTTTATCAAGCAAATTAATCCGTGAAGGCGAAACGCTCTCAGCGTTTACAAATTAGCCGAATACGCTCTATGCATTTGAATCGCAATGTAATGCTGACTGGACTAAATGCCATTTTGTCCATGCGCCTCGCATCGCTTGTGTTTGTAGTTCAAGTTTAAATGCATTGCGCTTTGAAGGATAGCAAAGTTCATATACTGGTGGTACCAGCGTCGCGTCGGTGATATTGAGAAATGTCGAAGGACCTATTGATGTGCAAGTACGAAACATAACCGAGTTTGTGTGTGCGGACTCATAATCGATGACCTGAAAAACTTGATTTGTTTGTCGAGTTTGATTGACGCAGACAACGCAATCGCGGCCGCCCGTAACATTGCATTCAAGGGTGATTTGCCTTCGAATGCCTGCTGCGCGCTTGATGTGTACAAAAAACACATGCCATGCTCATTTTATGCAAGGTTATGGTTCTCATCATTACACTAATTCATTTGCCTTTCCTATACGCAACTTGGCGTATCGCAGGTAATTTCTATATTGTAATGAAAAAGGATAATAATAGCAATTAGGGTTTAATAAATTATTAAGTGCACGCCCTGACTATTAGTGTGTGTGTAATAAATGAGTACGAAATGTATTATCAATGAGCGCAATTACTTCTTTGATTAAGTGATCGATAATGCTTGCTTCGCACTTTTTTGTTAAGTGAGTGTTAATGGATTAAATATTCACGTGAGTTCTGATTGTTATTGATTAAACTTGCCCGTGCTCAATGATTCACTACTGTTTATAGATTAATATACATATTTAATCGTCTATCGATTTAATAAACTACGATATTTTTTTTCCTGCCGATTGTATTGGAGATAAAAGTTTTTAGTTTTGCGTGGAGAGTGAGTAAATATAAGCGAATAATTACTTACCAGGCCGGAGAGTAAATAATGATAGGTGCGTTTCCCTAGTGCAACATCACGCACGTGCCCAACAACTATTTCCTTGGCCATTTCGGCAGAGCAATCCAGGACTACGTATTTGTGTTCCCAGCGTGATTGCTCTTCGAGGCCGCGCAAGAACTGCAATGCCTCGCTGACGTTGCTGATACGACGCACGGTTGACACCTGAAAGGTTTCACCGCCAGGACTCAACCCTTGATAGATTTGTTGTAAGCGCAATAAACCTGTCAACGAAAAGAATTATTTACTATTAGTTTTTAAAATTTCTCTGGTCCACAAAGCTAAGCTTCCAGGATCAAAAAGACAAAGATAGTGGCAAATCAAATTATTTAATATTTGATAGTGATTTCGTTAAACTTCGTTTTCTGCCAATATTAACGTATTTTTTAAATCATTTAACACGACTTTTTACCTAGAAGCACGGACTTGGCATGCGCCTTGTAGAGCCAACATGCTTACCCAAAAATTAAACTTTAAGACGTTCGTCTACTCAATAAATTGTTTCTAAACGTATCTTATAAGTACATAGTCGGAATATTCTGCCAATCACTAATTTACCTATATTCTTTGTTTACAATTCAAAATTATATGAAAATTATAATTTTTATTTGTTGTAACTATAGGTAACTCATGTTCGCAAAAATGAGATGAGTCTTATAAATTGATACATTGATTCGGGAAATACGGTATGTTATTTATTTTGTTTAAATATTTTTATAGCAAGTATAAAGAAATGAGCTTCTTTACAATATGCAGAAAATACGCTCGTTTATGCTTTATCATAATTGTGTTTGAATTTGTGGCAAATCCTTATCGCCGTTAAATGCGTCGGCGCGCTGATGGGAAAACGTACGTTATGCGAAAGGGTGAAACGAGCGAATACATTTCGTATGCGATTGTGATTCGATTTCCATCATTGGTGGGGTTTCCGAGTGTGTTCTCGGATGGCTGGAACAGATGGATGCATTTCCATGCATGAAAACCCGCGCGCCCGATAATGATGGAGTACGTTTGTTTGGCATGTGGGAAGCGCTGCGAGCGAACGATACACAAGATAAACAAGCAAATGATGAATTGTTATTAATGGCTCCGTAATTGCCGGTGTATACCGGAGATGATTGATTAGTTTTTAAAAATCTGCGCATGCTTTTTACCCTTTTACTTTTTGCTCTTTTTTGATCCTATGCCTATCACGTCCTTATACTTTTAAACTATCATCATAGGACCTGAAAGCACACACTGATTTGCGAAAAAACCATCAGCAAAGTCAGCAAATCTAATTACGGTTACGAAACAAAAATAATCTTGCTTCGAATTAGTTGTAATAACAAGGGAATCAACTCTAATTGGTTTTTGATTTAATTAAGCAACAAAGAAATTAAAAAGAAAATCCGACCGAACGTGTCTTCGGTAAGGCTACATTGATCTATTTCCTCTCGCTTCTTAACCTGGCGTGTTTCAAGGAGTTTGTCTCTTCGGCGCAGAAAACTCCTCACCATTGATTGATTTTCGCGCTGGGGGATGCTTTAATAAGAAGAAGAAGTCAAGCACGGACGAAGATCGGCGTCATTTCGCGTACGGTCCAAACATCGACAGCGATCGTTTTTCATTTCGTGTTATAACTTGATTGGAATTTATTACAGCTTTCTTTCGTAAAACCCGTCTGAACATTACGTTCAATGTGTCTGTGTGTGTGTATCGTTTTCACAACGTCTCGTCCTTCCGTTTTGTCTATTTTATACTCTCGCTTCGCAAGCGTTTCGTTTCAGCTTTCCTCAGTTACAGTTTTCATTAATCTATAGATTCGCTCCTTACATTTCTAGGAATTTTATTGTTTCTTTAATATTTGCTTTGTTTCGAGGAAATCCGACTGTGGAAATTTTTATGCTATTGTCTTGTACCGTAATTATCCCTTGCAAGTTGCTCAAGTATTCTCATTATCCGAAAAACGTAAAAGTGGGTAACCGTACCGTAGAAAATGTAAAAAAGTAATGACGCGGACATTGCGTCAAGACGCATTAGTTTTTTCATTCTTTGGTAATTTAGATGGAGTTCCGAATTCAGACGTAAATGTGTTAATACACAAAAACTCCCTGCAATTAGATCCACACTTACCAAAAAAATTCAAGGAAAAACGTTTTTCTTTTGTGCTCCCTCTTCATCTTACATTTGTTTCTGACCTAATTGCATACTGCGCCTTGAAATATATAAAATTCGGCAATTACAACCCTCAAAATTTTCGATCCTTAATAAATATTATTTTTAGAACACAATGCGTGTTTGTTTTTGCCAGAATAAAATAACAAAATAACTTGTTCGTGTAAATACTGCCAAAAATGGGTGCAAATGACAAAGCAGAGTGCAAACAAACGTCAATTAATATTTGAGTTTCATTATAATGACGCTTCACGGTTTTATGCTTTATGGTTGAGTGCGTTGCGGATCATTAACAAACGCAGCAGTACACAAAAAATAGCAAGGTTTCTCCCTTGAACGGTGGTTAGAATTGCTGGTGCTGAAATCGATTTGACGCGTTTGTTTTGTCGATTTAGCAAAGCGTTCATTAACGCATTCATTGCGGTCGTCGCATTGTTTTAGTGGCTTTGCGTATTTAATTAGTTGGAAAATGTGAATAATAATAATTAGAGTTTCACCTTGTGCTGCAAATGACTTTTCTATTTTTATGCTTCAATGAATAAATTCATGTCTTAATATTCATATCGTGAATTTATTGTCGTAAAACATCTTTAACCTCCTTTAATAAATTACTCACTTCCATTTCATATTTTTTATTCTATTTTTAAATAGAAAATGAAACGAAATAATTATTAATATATTCAAGCGCTCTTTAGCATTGAGGCCTCTTCCTAAACCGCAAACAATATGTGCATTTCTTTTTGAGTTTCGTGTGGCTTTACGTATTATAGAACAGAAATGAAATGAAATGAAATGAAATTGGTGTGTGCGACTCAAAACTAGAGCTGCGGCAAACTTGGAGAAAGTTTTGACAATTCCAACGACAATAGCTCTGCGAACACAATCGTCACTATTAACGTATCACTCGGCAAATGCAACGAGACCGACGACGGCTGCGGCGGCGGCGATGGGGACGGCGAAGAAGTAGTTACAAACGCGCACCGAACGTAAGTGTACATATCACAAGGATAATTCCATTAAGGATAAATGCTTTGTGTAACTGACAGGAGCGCAAAGTGGAGGCGGCGACTGCATTCGAATCCGGGCGCATTTCGCGTTCGCTGCTAGTCCTTATCTAAATCACAATGAAATAATGAAAATACTCGTAATAATACAACGACGCGAAAAATGTAATGAAAAAGATGATATATTGACTGAAATTTGCTCAAGTAATTTAACTTTGCGCGTGGAAAACCACGGAATTTTTCAATTTCTCACTGCAATGGCATAGCGTATTATTATGAAAATGAGGCAATTTTCTTCCGTATTAATATTGACAAATAAATACGAATGCTATTTCAATTTGTACACAAACATCATAAAAATGAGCAAATATTTGGTTTTTAACAAGAAAAAATGCATTAGAAATGTAAAGTCATATGGATTTATAAAACGCTGCATAAAAAATATAACGGGAGAGACGTTTTCCATTCGGCTATAATAATATCGCGTCGCTAAAAGCCGGTGAAAAAAGGACGAATATCAAGGGACGTCCGTAATGAAGCTTCAAGCTCGGAAAAGCGAATCAAGGCGAGCGTAAAAATTCATTTAGTTACACACACATCGCACGAGTAGCATCCATAGCATATGCACATCGTATAATAATAAAATGTATACATATTTCTGCAGACACGCGCACGATATTAAAATGAAGCGCTAACGAAGCATTAAATAATGAACCGATGCTTTCATAAATGTGCGAGGACATTCCGCAAATGCACGATACGCCGAGCGATGAATAAAAATAATCTTGCATTCATTTTGCAACAAAAAGCGCCAGCGAACAAAACTTCAACGTTTTGGTAATTAGTGACACTGCACGATGTTATTATGTCAATAAGCGATGAATAGATTTCTATGAAATCATGTGCAAAATAAGCAAGTTGATTAACACATTTTCCTAGAATGTATAAACTCGGGTCCTTTGTTACACGCCACAATCACCCTTTTGTGTCCTTGCTACTAAATCTACTGTTTTATAGAAAATATGTTGGTGCAATGAATTGTTAATGAGATGTAGCAATAAATCATTTTTAAACACAAACAATGCATCAATCATTGTGAAAATCATTGCATTCATGTTTCATATTATGCGACTTTTGTAACAAAGACATTATTATCGAATTATGTAATATGTATTATTAATTTATTCAGTTATATTATTATTATCGGCAGAATATTAGATTTATTATTCCGGATAATATCATAAATTCAGAATTCGCGATAGCATGAAACATGAAGAAATAGCGCAATATTAATTAACGAATGAAAATGTTCAACATAATTAAAATGTTTTATGTGTTTTGCAAACATTTTTACTTTTCAATTAAGAACTAAATTTTAAATGAATAAAAATTCGTGGAGCCGTTCGCGATGAAAGTTAAAATTGCAGAAAGTTTGTTGACTTTTAGAAAGCAGGTGAAAATCAAGCAAGTTAATTTATTCCGATAGCAGTAAGTTCGTGCATATTTCCGCTGTTTTTTCAACCCTTTACCACGGTTATTACATGAGTTTCGTAAAGTTGAACGTTAAGAGTTCTTTGAAATAAGTACTGCAACTTGCGAAAACTTTTTCAACTAGGATAATTTCGGCTATTCGTAAGTTTACACTTACAAAATCAATATAATGCTATTAATTTTTTCCTTTTGTTTTTGGAATAAGTGAATCAAGCTGGTCCCTAGAATACGTTAAAATTTTCGTGAAATTATTTCCCTACCTGCCTATAATTTAAATAAAAATTATGACGTTCTTAAAAATTGCGTTTATAAATCATCAAGTTTCCTTGCTGGATGATTTTCCAACTAGTATACTTTAAGACGGAATTTAACGTTGATTGCAAGTCACGTCACGTTCCGAACATTGCGACTCATTAAAAGTCATAGACGAGAGCCGGTAATGCGCTTGTCGCGTTGGCATTAGTTGATGAAATCGGCGTGTGCACCACGTATACACCCATTCGCACACGGAATCGAGCCAATTACTAATTAGCAAAGACGGAAATGCCAGACTTCCGCAGCACTTCAGTGCCTCATTCTATATTGCAGGCCATGTGACTTCGTTATCCTTGCACACTTTTCCACTGAAATGCTTGCGCACGAGTGCACGCAAACGCTCCATATTAGTGCCTTGCTCATCATGTATTCTGTCTACTCAAACTGCTAAATTTGCACAAACTTGACAAATACATTTTACCTTTTTCTTAATTGCAATTACTGTTTCCAACTAAATAATATTAAGCAACAAAATACATATGTTTTTCACAAAAAAGAACATAAATAATTTTAAATTAGTTATTTGGATAATAAAAAAGATTAATAATATTGCATGTTTCAACTTATTGTAATTTTCTGATACTTAAATTAGTTTTCCATTAAATACGACGCCCCATTAAAAATGGTAAATAGCATTTGAAACATGCAATATTTGAAAACAATAATAAAACTTGATGACGCTGCTGATTTTGACAGAGTTGTTTTCATTTTAGTACCATTTAAATTGCACTTCTGTCTGACAGGTAAATTACTTTTTATGAAGTCCATAAATATGAAATGAAATTACACTTATAAACGGCGGAATAATGTTAAATTTTTAATCCGAAAAGAAATGATTTTTTCCCAAATAATAAGTAATTTAATTTTGAATATAAATTCTAAATAATACTAGGAAACATAAATACACAATTAAAAAATAATTACTTAAAATTAAATTAACCCGGATATTTAATTAGAAACCTAAAACAAAACAAGAAAATTTAATTAACGAATTAAACAATAAATATTCGTAAGTCAAAATGCATTTTTACCATGCTCCAATGGAACGTGTAAAATATTGATTCAAGTACCATTGCAGTGCCAACTTTTCAAACTAATTACTTCAGTTAAAAGCATTCAGTGGGTTTAATTCACTTTCATCAATTCACTCTTGAGCAACGAAGCCATTCGTCATTTCATTTTCCTTTTTTCGCCCTCATCGCATATTTTCTCATTTTCCCCATTCAGCTCATTTCCTTATCGTGTTTTCATAGATTTTTCATTATTTGATCAATTGCGCCGATGCATTTTTCATTAAGTGCATCCATTATGTTATCGAGACTCATTGACTTTGATTGTTGTTTTTTGATCGATTCGCTAGACTGAAATACACGCAACTAAAATAGAATTACCGCAGTGTTTTTCAACCATTTTCATGTGTGCAATGCACATTTAAACAAATATTTGATTTATTACTTCGTCTAAAAAATGTTTGTTTTCGTTATGAATAATAATAGTTGAAAAACACTTTATTTCAGAAATACGTACCATCGTGTGAGTCGTATAAGTAAATAATTTTATTCCATCCATAATACTTGACAGTATCTATGATCGCCTGATGGTACTCCGGCCGCATGGATATTGCATAGTCAATGAATCCTGACGACGGAGCAAGGACCTTTTCCGGGAACCATGGTGTCACGAATGGCATTTGAAAGGTATTGCTGTAGGAATGCAACGTGTCGAATGAATCTGGTGAAACAGCGCCCAACATGGAATAAACACCCCTCGAGAATTGGTTACATACTGAAAAGAGAAAGTTTCAGTTAGAATTATTATAGTTTTGCATAAAATCCAAGTTAAAATTACATGCGGTACGCATTCATTCGTTAATTAATTATCAGTGCATATAAATTAGTTACGAATCAGATTAAATGTTGGAAAATCTACAAAGTAATGTTGGAAGCGAGCTCATTTGGCATTCGACTATTAAACTCTTTCAGAACAAAAAGGCGCGCGCTTGGGAAAACCGATTGCGTTAATGCGTCGTAAATCACATACATTCACAATGAAAACTCGATGGTTGGAACGGCGCATAAACTAAAAGCGCCTAAATACGTTCAGTAAAGCGACCGGAAAGCGTGCAAATGTGTTTGGGATTTGAAGGTGTTTTCGCCGGTGAAAAAATAGTCCGGTTTGTGAATAACCGTCGCGTCCACTTAGTTGTTGATTAAACTGCGACACTTTTAGTGTACCTTTTTTATGGTCGTTTCCCCGCTATCCGGAAAATCACTAATGGAATTGTTAACTTTTAATGTACTCATGCGCCTATCTATTCAGCATTATATTGCGCTAATCAAGAAGCAAATTACTACCAAAGTGGCTCTTCATTTAGTTTTTTGCGCGTACATTCAAATTGATTTTCATTCTGTGAATTACAACATAAACTAATTTACGGCTGTTGCAACATTAAATTTCACACTTATAAATTAAAACAATAAAGGAAGCCCGCATAAAAAAATTAATAAATGTGCAAAGCAAATATGAAAAATCAAGATGACATAAATTGCGTGTACATTACAGACGCATAAATAACTCGAAATCACTTTTGAAGGTTATTTATTCGTGCATTCGTTGGATGCATGAATAATTTCGATTTATGATAACGAATAATGTTCTATTAATACTGCATAAGCGCATATAATATTCAGATACGTATTAACGCATAAAACAGAATCATGTTACTTTAAAGTGTGCATAAACTGCGTTATTCGTAACAACAATACTTCGTTCGCTAGTCGATTGAATAAAGCTTTTCCAAGTACAATTCTGGATTCTAATCATAATTATAGTTCAGTGAAACATGTACAACAAAAGCAATCGCGAACGCGAAACGTACACGCTGTATAATAAACGAAATGAGCGCAAGATAAGAAACGCGCGAGCGCACACACATCGGTGACATTTTGCATTATTTAATGTGCTTTATGCGCGCCGACATTTATGAAAAATATTCGAGCGGCGCTCGCCTGGAAAACCAATTGTTTTAATGGAACATAATTACAAAGAGCAGGGCACACTTGCGGCCGAGTTGGAACAATATCAAAAATTACACAAAAACGCAAAACGCGAACGCACACACCGCGCGAGCGCAACGTGCATGAAAACATGTCGTTCGCCATCGCTAACTGCCGCTTTCCACCCTCAAATACTATTAAAATATAATCAATGTTTTTATTATGCATGTCCACTCAAATGGGCAAAATTTGCAACAAAAATGTTTTGCAATAATAGCGTATCAAAATGATAATTGAGGAATCATAGCGAGACGTGCAACAATAGCAAAACGAAATCAATAAATTTAATTTATTTATATCGAATGACTTTTTCCGAGCTTTTATAAAAGCGTTGATACTTTTATACGTCTCGCCCTTATCCAGTTGTTGTTATTGTTGCGCGTCCGTGTATTGCCCGATACACGTGCAGTTTTACGCTCGAATTGGATATTTTTCCTCGACGATGCCTTTTGATATGGAGTGGAAAACTGCGGAAAAGTGCGCGTTTCGTGCCTTTTGTGTCGCGTCCTTTGTGCTCATTTCTTTTTCGTTTTCATTTATCCTTTGTCCGCGTTCCTTTTATTGCCGGCGCGTCGCCTTCGACGACGTCGCAGCAGCATGCATGCGTGGTGCTCGCGATGAGTTTTTGCACAGTTGCATGCGCAAAGTGCATACAAAGAGACAGCGATGACAACGGCCGCAAATGGTGAGCGAACGTCGCGAGCGTCGCCAAAGCAGGAAAGCCATTAGCACCCAATGTGCAAGTGTTCATTGAATTTACGATTGAAGGGATGACTGCGTTTACCCCGCCACTGGCGAATGCAACATTTTATAACATTACGCGTTATTGTACTGCTTGTTTCGTCGCATTCACATATGCTGACGACTACTCACGCTCCGATGCAAATTCAGAATGAGCGGCGAGCAAAAGTTTTCGTGGAACTTTTCGTAGAAATTTCTATTTATGAATATATCAAATATGAGCATGTGATGAAAGAGTTCAATAAAGAATGCAAAACTTGCTTGACGCTTATATTCACACTGAGTGCGAATACATAAAGTTTTATGAAGTCAACTTCTCAGCGGGAACTTTATTATTTCTTTGAAATTTCTTCAATTTCAACTTTTCTTTTTCAACTAGTTGCGGATCAGGATATATAAATTATTTCAATTCTTACGTAAATAAATAAATATCCTTTTCTCAAAAGAAAGGATAACTATTTGCAGCAATCCTTCCAAAGTTTGTCCCTATTAGAAAACTTAAATCTATTCGCGAGTGAGCTACAACTTTTGTATTTGTTCACAAGTTAGATTCGAATCGGCAAACATTCACTCAGATAAAATCGACCTTTGTGCAAATTTCACTAAACGCCGACTTTATAACAATGCGTAACAAACACAGCTCAGCGCACAGCAAAGCATCAAACTCGTTAAAAGTACTTACTAAGTCGTGACAGTTTGAATGCATCCGCCGTATTGATGACGTCGACATACGCTTGCAACTCAATGCGTCGCCCAGTCGCATTCTGATTGTGATTGAGCATTGCAAATTTGAAAGCAGTTTGCACTTCATCCGTTCCTTGTTCGAAAATCGCACCTAAAATCATCATCAGAACTTTTAGTGACAATCCAATTAAATTGCATGCAACGATAGGGACAAGATTAAGTTATATTCAACGCTTCAACTTTCCCGACTGGCGATTGAGTTGAGAAGAAGTTCTTCATAAAAATAACCGCAGGGAAGGAGCACATATAAAATTGTATTATTAAGCCGTCCGTAATTTCCAATGATACCGAGTTTAATAAGAAAACTAATAAACCGTGATATTTTTATGCCGTTGAAAAGTTTTATGAGAAACTTTTTAAGATCGCATATGAAATAATAAAAGCAGCCATAAAATGCGAATCAAGGAACATTCTCATTTTCTTAGGATGTGCGTTCATGACTCGCTTATTACCGTTCATGCTTGTTGAACTTAATTTAATGCTACGACCATTGACCCTTTACGCTTTGCACATTATTTTATTGTTTCTTATAAAATAGTTTATCAAATTCATTAGGATTTGGAAAGTTGGGAAAAAATCTTTCAAATATATATTTGCTAAGTAAGTACCCCAGTTATAAAATATATATTGTAAAATGTTATAAATTTTATTGCAATTTTATTTCATCCTACTTTCATTCGATTTTCGCTTGTATTTGCTGTTTATGTGAAGCCAGCCAATTGTGGTCGGATGATAAAAAGCACGCGAAAAGCTTAATATCCTGGCAATTATTATTTCACCCACGAATAAACGAATAAGCGTTATTTCAATTTCTGAAGAGTGAAGTAAAGCACGCGCAGAAGAATTGCTTCTTAACTCGATTTTCTCAGCTTGTTATTAGCTTCTAAGTGATTGCCCAATTATTTTCATCATTTTCCTCGCTCCCTATTATATTTGCATTTGCAGTTTCAATTACATTTGTATTCCCAGCCAGTGAACAGTGATTTTAGAAAGTATTCATTATTTTCTAATAAACTTTCAACCTTTACGCTGAATAAA
Organism: Anaulacaspis nigra; assembly: GCA_030264675.1. Taxonomy (NCBI): domain Eukaryota; kingdom Metazoa; phylum Arthropoda; class Insecta; order Coleoptera; family Staphylinidae; genus Anaulacaspis; species Anaulacaspis nigra. Next base: position 76,539 of record JARJDV010000237.1, on the reverse strand, counting down.
TCTCATTTTAAGTATGTGCTTGCAATATGGAATAGTAGAAAGGGAATAAAATTATTTTAATAATAAAAATAGTACTTCAGCTATTCCTTTGAAGGAGGAAATAAAATAGAAATCCTATTTTTCCAACTATGTACACATATTTTCTTGGTAATTTCAATAACGGAATAATAGGAATTATAAAAATATCCTGGTATTATAGAAATAGTCCTTCGAACGAATCGTTATTACAATAAAAGCATAAAAATCCTAATATTTAAGGCTTGAGAAAATTCATACTTATATGAAAGTAGTTCTAAAGTGGCATAGTACTAGTTATTGTACGTAACTGTGTAAAACAGCAAGGATGTAATAATATGCACAAGCCATGTTCGCGTTTTATATACTACCTGCCGTCATCGTGCAATGCACGGTTACCTCGAACTTCATTGAGGATCGCGTGCGTCGCGATGCCTTTTCCGATTGCGCGTCGACGATAAGGCTCTGCATACGCGTGACAGCTGTTCTGCATGTAACATTTATTCGCAGATTGCCGCCACCGCTGCCACCACCGCCCGTGCTTGCATTCAACGCGAAACGCAATAGTGCTGCAAACAATCATAATACCACGCGTGCACTACAACAGCCCTTACTGAGTGATAACACACACATTTGATAACACTTTGCGCCGTAATATATCTTTAGCTTAACACACCCCTTGCATTACGCATTCTGGAAAGCTTGTGCGAGCTTTTAAGCCCAAATTCTCTAGGAATTTTTTAGATAAGACTTTCCGGGATTAAGAAAATATTCTTAGAACACTCTTCGTGTGCATTAAGGATTTGCAATTGTTGTTCCTGCATACGAATAGCGTATGCATAATCATTGCATTGGAAAATGGAAAATGGACAAAGGAAAATTATAAATGCGCTGATTGCATAATGAAGAAATGCCATTGAATGAGAAATTCAAGGACAACCCCAAGGGAAATTACAACTTCTCATTTCATATTTAAATAATATTGAAATAATTTAAGTTTATTCTATTCTGCATAATCACGTGCGTGCCAAACATGAAAATCTATACTTTTGCAAAAAGGGATAACGGTGCCCATTGGCAAAAGGAAACAGCGGGGGTTGAAAAAAACGGAAAAAGCATCGAATAAGTTGTACGGATTGCAATGGAAAAAGTCGTAAAGCTGTAAAGCGAGCCGAAGCGAAAAGCTGCACGACAACGTTTTTTCGCTCTCTTCTTTTCTTGCTTTATTTCTTTCCTTGCTTGAGCAAAGTTTCTCGTCACGCTACACTAATTCCATCTAAGACCTGGTGGCTTCCTTGCGCTCTTACGTTTTCCACCTAAAGATTCATTCTCTTCTTTCGATTTCGCTACGTTTGCTTTTATTTCCTCGAATTCGTTTCTTATATATGTTTTCTTTTCTTCATCTCTCGCGTTCATTTAGAGGTTAAAAAATCATTTTGTTTTTCTCGAAAGGATAAACGCCATGGTAATAGTAATTTTTCATTTTCTTAAAATTTGAATAAAACGTAACGTGATCCTTTAATTGCAAGCCATTAAAATGTCAGATGAAATTATTCAAATTCAAATTTTTATATCATCTTGTTGTTACCCATATCCTCTCCCTTGATACTCCTTGATAAATTTCGCAAAAGGTAAAAAATATAATCCATTCACTTGATAAATATTTTTGTCAACATTTCCAGGGAATTTCAACCATTTGAAATTCACATTTTTCTGTGCAGAACTCTGCACTTGATGCGTTCAGCTCTCGCACGACGACGCTGAGCATGAATAAGGCATTATTACAATGTGCATCCTAGTATGAAACAGCATTCCGCATTCGCTTTATTCAGTTTATTCGAAAAGGCGTTGCGATGATGAAGAGACGAAGATAATACGGGGTGCCAGAACCCCAATGGGTGGAAATTTATCAACATAAACAGGATATTATGTACTCGCACACATTGCCAAAATGCGCGCATCCTTGCGAGTATACGTCAAGAATATACGAACGAAATAATATGAGACGCGAATATTTAATCTCCGAATAGCGAACCATATTGTTGCGCACACGCGCTAAAAAATATGCGCAAAATGGAAACTTTTTGATCATGATTTATGCGAAAACTTTGCGTTTCATTTTCATTATTTCATGATGCGTTCAGAACAAATGCAATTTTCCATCCACCACAAAACAAAAATGTTATACAAAAAGGGTTACGTTTCATGTCATGTAATATGATACTTGAAATGCGTTTTTAACTTTTTTATATTCCTGTCTCAATTAGCTCTTTTTGATACAAATCGAACTTCAATTATCCTGTCTCGAAATACAAATTTCAAATCTAATTTAATTTTATATGTTGCCTGTCTGCGTGCATAAAGCAACTGCTTATCATTTCAAAACTTCTCTCTAACGAACTCGCAATAAAAAGGATGAACAAACACGGAATTATCCTGAAACTATGCAGTTATAATTGGCAGACCGTTAATTAATCATAAAATTGTGCGCGCCGTATTTGCACCGAGTTTAATCAACAACAATGAAGAGTAATGAAAATGCAGAAAAGAGGATAATAAAACGCCAAGGCATACAACACAAGAGCGCACCAAGGATTCATTAGAAAGCAAATGGAAAAAGTTATAAATGTTGGGTGGACGCTCGTTGAAAATCGATGTTTGTTTTATAAGTTAAGAAATTGCTGGCGCTGTTGTTTGTTTGTGTTGCTGCTCATCTTTTGCGGAGTGAGTGTATTTTTCTTCAAGCCAGCCCAGCCCGCATACGCGTCCGAACGAAGACGACCAACGTGAAACAAAGTCAGCGTCAGCATGGTGTTAGTTGCGCTGTTAGTCTTTTCTCTGCGAGTCGCGCTTTAATGTAATTTATCTTCATTGCATTGTCCTATAAGACGGTGTAATAAAGCTTAACGTTCAGCGATAATAAAAAGAACTCTGGGCGCTGTTGCTTAAAACACTCGACTGCAACGCGCAATACGGCGTTCGGTCGGTGGTGTTGTGTTCCTAATTCATTTTTTATTTCGCCCACTTCCTTTGTTTGTTCTTATTTTGAAGGTTATTTCGTTGCAATAAAGCATGACTTAGTGATAAACAAGTGATAGATGAGTGTCGGCGTTATTATTGAACATCAAAGACGGTCCTTCGTCTCATTTGCATGGGGGCGGCAAAAGTTTAGCGCGCGCGTCAAGGGCGGCCGCCAGATTTGCCCGCTGAGGTTTCACGCTCTCTCGGCGGGCACATGGGGCGCACACACACACACACACACACGTATATTCCCTCAATGCTTCAACACGGTCACGTTATTCGCTTATTTTCCGTTTCTCTGCACGTTTCGTTCCATGTGGAACCCATGCACACATGCACGGTAAAGTTATACAGCCCGCTGGTGTGTCGTAATCGTCGAGCGTGGATGCGTTGCGAACAGGATCCTTTCGCACACAGAGCGAGCGTACACACAGGACTACCGTACGATTACGAGTCGCTGTAAAGTCGTCGCCGTATTGATTTTGGAACTTTCACATATACGCCAACACAGGCGCAGGACGAGGGAGAAGATAGAATACACAATTGAGTGTTGAGTTGTTCGCATAGCACGCTATCCTGCTGCTTGCTGGTGCTGATCTCGCAAAGGAGCCACATAGTGCGTGTTCGTTCGTAGGCGAAAACATGCATGTCCATGTGTGCCAACGTTTATGTAGATTTAAAAGCTTACAATCGGAATGATCTCGGGCATTAAGCGTTTAAAAAGGCTCGCATGCCGAATGGATGAAGTGATAATCTCCGTATGCCCGAATTCAAAACGCGCACTCACTCGCTCTTCAGGTTTTCACTTACTTTTTAACTAGTTATTCTAATTTCGCTCTATGATAGATGAGTTTAACCACACCTAGTTCTTTGAATATATGTAAATAACTGTCATTGTTCGCGCAAACTTATGATCAGACGAGATTTAAAATTTTGAGACTAAAAGGATAATTGAGACTTGAAGATCATTTTGCCTTTTAACGTGAGCAAGTTTGTGCGTGAATGTCATCAAGAAAAGGTATAAATATTTGGGAATCAATATCAACCCTTAACATGGGTTTAAAACGTTGTTGAAAAAGTGTTACCCTTCGATCAGTTCACGCCTGACAAGACGCCGAATGTGTGCAACGTTTAGAACGCGCATGCCGGCATGTTCAACGTGTTCATCATCGTGAAAGCCTTTTCGCCAAAAGGGTTCTTGAAATGACACACATCCACTCGCTCTTCCTCTCATTTTATGCCTCTTATAAAACTTAAGCATCGTAACAACAAAACAACACACGCAAGAAGTGCGAGGCGGGAAACACCCATGCTTGAATGCACATATTACAAGGATAATTTCTTTCCGAACGCGTTTACTCATCGCGCTACCAAGGAGCTAATCAATCCAGATGCTCGTTGAAAATTAATTACACGTCATCCTTTTATGCTTGCGTTTTATGAGTTTTGTTTTTTATGCTACGTCCTTTAGAGGAAATTAAGTGCGAGCTGAGTAAGAGGTCGCATTAAATTGCTCTAAACTTATCCCTAAATATTTTTAAGATTCCCGAGCAAGTATTTAAGGGTTAAACTAATAATAAATTTATTAAAACAACGTCGAGTGAAAAAACGGATAAAAATTCTGAGCTTTCAAAAGTTTACTTCCAGTCTATTAAATCTTTGTGCAGCCGCTGCACTCCTCGCTTTCTTCAAAAACACTTTTACGAGTAAAACTATTCCAGCACAGTGTTTGGGGCTCAAACAGTTTGAAAGTTTTTTCAGCGCCGGCGAAATTTATTCACTGGGGTGCATATGGCAAAGACAAGCGATTCGGCAATCTTTATGAGGACTCTATTCGCGAAGCATTGTGGTATTTGTGGTAGACATTTCCTCGCCATAATGAAATTCGAAATGCTAAAAGTAAATAAAGTAATAATACACGTCAAACTATCGCAAGTAGTGCATGACATGATAGAATATCCCCGTGCGGAGTTGACTGCATTATAGAATACGCGCGCTGATATTCCGTAAAAGTGCACGAGACTGTTTCATGTCTCAAATTGCTTTCGGCATTTGTGCGCTCAAAATATGTCCCAGACATGAATATGCTTTTTGCATATTTCACATAAGCCTCGCGTAGATGGATGGAAATATAGACAGAAATTTGAAAGGTTGGATGTCTGCCTGGGAATTGTACGAATGAAAAGATGTCTTTCATTCCTTTTTCCACATAGACGTATTCATTTACTCATTTATTCCTTCGACGCGGAATGATAATATTATTATTATTTAAATTGAGTTGTATTATTGCTTTAGAATTTGTTGCTTTATAATTTTTTCGCATCATTTCAATCCAATATTATTATGATCAGCAATTATGCCATTTTAAAATTTAGAAAATAACTAGAATTTTAAGAAATAGATGGGAAAATCCAATAAATGAACATTTATCTATCGCATCAGAGGCTTTCAACTCAATGAGACTCGTATTCTGGGCCTGCAAATTGAAATTTCCTTTTTTGCGCAACAAAAGTCAATTTGGATCTCTTATTGAATTACGCGATCCCATATCAAATCCACTCCGTATAGTTGCTACGACCAATCCGTGTATCATCTCATTTCGTCGTCGTCGTCGTCTTCATCGAATCGCATCGGCGAGCTCTTTTCTCACGTCTCTGCGCCAAGAAGCAGCACAAAAGCAATACCTGCGTGAATGTAGTACCTACACGTGTAGTCAAACACGAGAGAGGCATGCAAGACATCCTCGCTGCAACCTGGTCGCGAACGCAAAGGTATTCGCTCGGTCTTATCACCAACAGTGTGCGATCCTCGTCTTCCCTACACTTCTCAGTCTTAAGATATTTCCTCGTCGCATTTGACTGCTGCGTCGCACTTGCCGGCGTTGCCATAGCAATACACGAGTTTTTTCCTCGTTTCATCTCTTTCTTCGACGTATATTCGACGTGTTTATATGACTTCTGTTGCCTGCATGCAAGGTGAGTGCACACACAGCATTGACAAGTGGCTCAACGCACTATGTGGATGCAATAAAAAGGACGAGGCTTTGCCGGATTACTTTACACAAGCGACGCGAGCGACTGTGGACCAAATGAGCAAAGGGAGCACAGCTGCCAAAAGCCTGAATTACATTCGTAAAACGTCCAATGGAAAGGATAACGTTCCTTTTATTTATGTTGGTGAATTAAAGTATTTAGCAACGAATTCGAGCAACGTAAATAAATATTTTTATCTAGCCACTAGCATTTTGACGATTGACAATAAATTAACCGGAAATGGAACGTGAAAATCGTACACAAGTTAATTAAAAACACGTTGATACAAAAGCGCATTAACGGTAGCAGCAGCCGCTACCACATAACCTTCCAAAGGATGCTGCTGCGTACCCCACGCCTACGCATAATGTACGCATACTACAAAGGAACCGTAATTACAAATCGTAACGCGTACACCGTACTCAAAGAAGCAACAAAATCGACCCGGAATTGCAGCGCACACTGTGTAAACAAAGAGGTAACCTCTCGCCGCACTGCTCACAAAATTCGCTCGTTGTTGGGTTAAATACTCTGCATATAACCTCAAACGCAAGGACCACAGAATATAAATGAAAAAATGCACTCACCCAGTGGGATTTTCTCGCCGCTGGCATCGATCGGCGGCAGGACGACGAGGATGGCGACGGCGATGAGGATGCAGTTGGGCCGCACAACGCCGGGGACGGCGTTCATGGCAGCAACGACAGTGACTCCCAGCTTCTCTCTGCACAGCACCACACAGCTCTCGCCAGATGATGGACCGGAATGCTGGTTCGGAGGTGGTCGCTTTCCTCGCGCCCGTTCGGCTACACCAGCGCTAGTAGTCACACAGAGGCGGCGAAGACAGCGACGCCCGGTACACGGTACGCAGACGCGTTCCAGCATCCAGCTGATGCCGCCACCAACACACATTTGTTGTACTTACAGGACGAGTCAGCGTTCCACCATCTGTCGTTGCTGAAGAATACACCACGACTGTCTAACGGAATGCCCCTATCTAACTAATGTTCCTCGTTCCCTCGTGTTGTTTACCTTTCTTTTCACTACACTGATATGAGTTCAGTATAAAACTCTCGTCGATGTTCACGTGCTGTTTTGCATTTAATGTCACTTATACACTAATATAAACAGTATAATGGGCTTTTCGCGATGTTCCGAACTCGTTTGCTGACTCTGAAGAAAACACGAATACCACACTACACTATCACTAATCTATTGAAGTAAATCGTACACGTACGTGTGGTTATTTTCTCAAAAATCTGCACTAGATTGTCTGGGAAAAAAGTAAATAATGTATATTTTATAGTAAGACAGTGATTCTTGGTACATATTGTATGTTTAAAAGTGTAAAAGACAAATGCGCAATTGATGCTAATGATAGGCCTTATCATTGAGTTAGTCGTATAAATTATAGCAGTTTGCATACAATTATTTCGGTGTGCATAGCAGAAATGGATGAAATTTGCTACAAATTCAAGTTTGCACCGTGTATTATTATCGTACGTGATATACATTCATTTGCATATTTAGCTCTTCTTATTAAGTGAAGAATGGGGAATAATTTTAGTTATTAAATAGTGTTAGGTAGGTAAATTGTTCACTAATTAGCTATTTGAACAAAGAATTGTCAGAGGACATGGAATATTCCACAATGCGATTTATACTGTTTAAGCAAGATCCGATAAAGTATTTGCAGAGTCTAGTCACGCTTGCTGCTTAGTTTATGCAAAATATTATATGCAACTGTACACACAATTTAACAAATATTAAATTTAAATACATTTTTAAAAATAGCTTTTACTACGAAATTTTTTGCGTATCATGCAGGTTTAAATATGTAAATTCATTATCCTAACTATTAATTTACTAGTAAAATGCTTTATTTGTTACAAATTATAAAGTAAACAGTTTGATATGATTAATATACGTAATTATTAGTTTAAACAGATATTAAATATTTTCCTTCGATAAAAGTAAACCTTATTTTATAGAATAAAGACTTTGGCATGAAATATATTCATAAATAGAGGATTAAACACCTTGACGTAGAGATGATATTTTTGGCATTGCCAAATATTTGAAAATTCAATGAGAACAAACACAGACGAACAAAAAACCCAGTGCGATTCATCTGTATAAAGTAAACAGTTAGCCAACAATGCTATAACAACTAAAATTATAATGGAAAAGTCCTGGTCACTTGATGCGAGCCAAACTGTGCATGGTTTGTTCCATCAACGTTCTCAGTCTGAAAATTTTTCTATTCAATTACAAAACATCATTATTCGTAACGTTTTCAAAAAAGCTTTGGAGTTATTTTCCTTACACTTCAATATATATATAAAATTTCAACACGTTTTCCCATTTATCATATTGCTTATAAATGTAACAATATTTCATCGACTCATTCAATTTATAATCTTACCAAATAGTCGAGTAATTTATAAACAAATGTCATTTCGAAGCTTCTAATCTTTATGATAAATTTAAACGAATCTATATATTACGTTTTTTAATTTGTAAAAGTCGGCCAAGTTTTCAGTTTAATTATGTGAAATACTTTTGTGTGCGAAGCGCAATCCAAGAGATACAAGTAGATCTAATCGCTTCTAATTTCGGGTGCGTATTCGGAATGAGCACTCGTTAAATTGCTGACCCAAATACGCGAAATGAAAATGCTAAAATTCATTTGATTCATTCACGAAAACTCGTTGAGTGAGCGCATGCCTTAAGACACCGGGCGTCTTGAAATTAGTTTAATTGTTTGATTTCGACAAAGTGCTGCAAACTATCTTCAGTGGTAGTTGCTTACGACCGAACCCGAAATCAATATTTGATGTACTTAAACTGCGTAAAGTGACTTCGTGCAAGTGTGGCAAGCAGACGACATAAGCTAAAAGACGTCTCAATCCTTGGGCAATGCGCTGTCGCTCTTGCCGCGAACGTACAACTTCAAGTTGGTGGTGCGCGTGCCGAGCATACGTTCAAGAAGGGAATGTTTGGACTTTCGGCGTGCGGCTAGCACCGCTTTGCACAACTCGTGAAAGACGGCGGCAACTGGTCCCACTTGCTCGGCGGCGGCGACTTCCGCGAAGCCACATTCGCAGTCGCGCGCCAACATCGCTCCGTCGTCGACGCTCACTTGCCGCAGATGGATCATGTCGCACTTGTTCGCCACCAAGTGCAATGGCACATCGTAATCGCCGGCGGCGAGAATCGCAGCGATGCGCTTCACGTAGCTGAACGTCCGATGATCGGTTATTGAATACACGAGTAGAATTCCGTCCGCCCAATTGAAAATGTCATTCGAAGGATACTCGTCTTCTGCCTTCAACAATAAAACAACTTAGTTCTTAACTTAATATTGCATTCGCTGAAGGTAGTTTAAAACACATTAGTTATTTTTTATGTACGCTATCAATCAATCCACAATTTGTTAAAAACCAAAATGACTAATTATGTTATACATTAATAGTAAAAACTTATTTATCACTCGCTCGAATTCCGAGTCTCATTAGTACTCGTCTTTGGTGACAACAGACTAATATTAATGCGCGTGTGTGTTATGGTTTTACATTGCGAAAGCGCCACCCACGACTGAAGCAAAGCGCATAAATTATATCAGTTGGGATAGTTAAATTCTGAAATAACTTTGTCTAGCAGAGCAGTTGATGATCATTGCCAGGTCGCAATGCACTCGAACTTTCAGTTTAAATGTTTCGATTGCAAATAAAATAATGAGTGTCACAAACTTTACGTCCAGCAACAGTTGTAATTTATAGGCACTCTATAAGCACCCTGTAAACAAATTCAAAATTTTGCGCATGTGCTACATCTGTGAGCTCACTTAACATTGCGTTATTGATGGCCACGCGAAGTGCATTCGGCTTTAGTCCTGCTTTCTCTCCCGATTTTTTTACGATTCGGAGTATGCTCGATCCATCTGCAGTGATTTACGAGCGAGTGTTTTACGATTTTCAAATTGAAATACACATCAATGCGTCCCACCATATATGATCGGATCACAGACGCACAACAATAACAAAAACAAGAACGAAAATGTAATTGCCAATTGGAAAAACTGATGAATAAATTCAAACAATTTTCAATTACACAAGCAAATATCCAATTTGCGCACTGTTCTAATATTGATTTGCCTGCTATTATTACTTGTAAACCACACTAAAATATTTACGATTTATTACATTTATTATTCGAGCAAATTAAATATTTAACTAAAAATTACGATGAAATAAAAATCTCCATAAATACCTGATATATACATCGTGGAATTTGTAATAAGTAAGTTCGTGTAATAAATTGAATTAGTACCTAATTTATAGACGTTTTATAACATTCGTAATTTCGATTGTAATTGTACTTGCAAATGGTGCGCATTGAATTTCATTTAAGGAATGCATTCATTCGGTGGGCAACAAAGCGAATTGGAAGTGAACAGAAATATGTGCGGCGCGGACCGGCAGGAAGATTATAAATTACTTAAAGCACCAATTGTCGATTGCCACCGCCAGAGCTGGTGCGATTGCCGCCGCAGTTGCCGCCGCTGGCCGATTGTAAATCGTTCGGTTGCAGCGAATTTATGGCCGCCGAAGCACTTTGAACTGGCGCACTCGGCAAGCCATTGGCTGTCTTGTGTAACTCGTACAAATCGCTGTCTGATTTCATCAAAATATTTAACCTCACGATACGCACAAATCACACAACGTGCTTTTTCCACTGTGACAGCTAAACATTTATCTCAACGCGTAATACAAAATTAATCACTTTCTCTCTAAATATTTGCAATCAATCGTATGCATTTTACTTCCAAATTGTTAGCGAATTTAGCGCACACAACTTCACACGGTTAGTTCTGCGTTAGTCTTTACCTTTGGACACGTATCCAGAATTTCATATAAAACAGGTTCATTATCCACTAATACTTCATGTTTATATCGATTATCTGTAATATTAAGAAACAGGAGATAAATATTGATTAAAACGTGCAATTCATCAGCTCACTATTGATTATCACCGATCGATTAACATTATGCAGAGAAACGAATTTCTAATTGAAATGGAATTCCTAACATTCCTACGCACCATGGTGCTGCTATCAGTCCAAGAAAATAAGCAAATATTGCGTACAATTACGCACTAACTTCCGCATATTTCATTCATGTCTGGTCTTACTCAACCGGTCTCCGTTTTGCAAACACGGCAATTCGTCAATTATCTATCTACTTTTCCTCCTCCTCGCACACCACGCAGCGCTCATTCGAAAAACAAATTTTTAGTCAATTCCATCAACCATAAATTACCGACTTACTAAAACTTTAATGATGTTTACTAAAACACACGCTCACCTGATTGATGATCGTACTCGCCAATGTAACGCCTCGTTAAAAACCGGACGGCGAGCGCTGTAAAAAAATCAGAATTAACACTTTTTTAATCTCATTTCACGCATTCAATCACAATTTGCGTATACGTCGTTTTTCATTCGCCATAGTGTCAAACAGCAAATTGCTCGTGACAGTTTTAGTTAAATTTAATTTTCGACTTTTCACGCGCCAATTCATGACGCAAATTGAAATATTTCTGCCGATTGTGTTTAGATTTCCGCGATCTTTCATTAACTTGCCTCGCATACCGAACGTACAGTTTTAACTTATTTCAATTACTTAGCAAAAAGAAAGTTGAAATGATTTATTAAAACCATTTTGAAAAATTATATAATTTCATTTACTTTCACTAATTCATGACGCGCATGGGAATTGTTAGATTATGAAAATTACTCTCGAATAGTGAAAGAAATGTAAGTTTGTAATTTAAATTGCAAAATAAACATTTATAACCTAAATAAATTTGCATGTTTAATTCATAAAAATCCCAAGATGCTTATTTATAAAATGTTTTACGCAAATGTGTAAAATACAGGCAAATCAAACTTTCTAGAAAAAACAAACATTTCGTTAAATTAATTTAACATCACCCACTGAAGAATGTACACAGATTCTCAACAATAAAAACAGACTACGTAAAAAATCGCGTGCGTATTTTTTCCGCTGCTGAAATTACAAAATTGCAAGCATTTTCAAACAAATCAAGCAAAATAAATTGCAAACATGTTTTCGCATACAACAAGCTTTCTCATCGTATGTATCCATTTTCCATTTTCCAGCGCACATGTTGCGAGTGCGTTCAATCGAATATTTGATTTTGGTTCCAAAAAAAATTCAAAACTCTAGAAAAGCATTTTAAATACTTTACGTAAGTTTTTCAAAAATAGGTGATATTTATAAAGATCAAGGTGGCACCTGCTAAGTTTTTATATTTCACTCATGTTAGTTTTCTTCTTGTTTTTGAGATTGAAAGTATCTTGGCACAATGGTTCAAGTGCAAAAATAAATTTCGCGCATCGCCTCGTGTAATTCGAATTGAATAAAATATGTTGATATATGATAAGTGAGCAGTCCTATAAAAATATTTGGCCTGAAAATAGGATATCCTAAACGAATTAAGGAAGTGGAAAACATGAAAATATTTTGTTGGTACATTTTGTAAATTTCCGCGAAATTTACCACTTTGAACTATAAATACGGGCTTTTAAGCCCAGCGAATAGAAACATCTTTCTAATATGTAACAATAAATTAACACGCGGAGCAAATTGCCCGGAACAGGACACATAATTTACGCGTGGATATATTTTTTGATGTTCTATCGCCAAAGTGCAACATTACAAATGCAATAAAGTTATTTTAAAAACAAAACACGTACTTGCCCCATGCACATAGTGCGAATGCAATTTCACGAATGTCATGGATCACAAAATACGAGTAAATAAAATGCATTCCCAACAAATGCATGCAAATTTTCTCTTCGCAATTTTCGCGGAAAGAAATTCATAGAATCTCTTGAATCTCTTGATTGACTAGTTGAAAGGAATTGAGCAAGGATTGAACGAGTTATTACAGTTAATAAAACAAGGGTTGATTTTGTATTATAATCGCGATCGTGTCTCGAGTTGGCGGACGGTTTTGAGCACATGGTGTGTACGATGGGGTTGCTGTCAATCAGCCGCGCGAACATGCTTTGGCAGTTTGAATATCCATCCATCCGGCGTGTTTAATTCAAGTGTTCGCAAGCAATTTGCTAGCCATGTCAATCAGAAACACACATAGACAAGTTGCACCGCTTTCCCGGTACGGTGTTATTTGATAAAGCGAAGCGTGATACGCAGACGCGCTGGCGGACGTTTATTTGCTTGACCATAATTTAATCGAATTTGCCCCGACCGCAGAACGTGTTTATGTATGTTGAATGGGCATTGGCGGCTCGCCGTCGTCGATGACAGTGTAATCATATAATGGACACACACAATGCGTCCGACGAACAGCACATTGCACCAGCCAGTATGTGCATATTGCGACAAGGCAGCCCCTTACATTGCGGATGATTTGATTATTAATTTATGTGCTGGTATGTTTAATGATCTGCTTCTATTATCTATTATAGCGTAAACCACACTCCAGCGCATGGCTTTACAAACACTTGATGCTAATTACGCGGTCCAACATTATCGTACGAATTATGCACGGGTAATTTCGGTTTTATCGAAATTTATGCGAACGTTACTGTGCGTTGGATTTAGTTGCAATATTTATGTTTAATCTAGCGTGTAACTGATTTTATATGTGCATGTATTTGGTGAAACATGAGGACTACTAAATTCCAGGATAAACCAATAAAACAAAATTAGCAAGAATTTTGATGAAAGCTCAACTCGCTTTCGTAATATCCTAAAGTCAAATTAATAATTAAAATCCTTAATGGACTTTAAAACTATGATTTGCTTGAATATCCGTTAAATTATCCCTGTTAGATGTCCCAGATTTGCTTTCATAGAGATCAATGTATTTTAAAGTGTAACACAATCAAAACATTTTAATGTGTTTTTAAACGGTTTTTCAACAAGTTTGAACATATGTACAAAATTCTTAAATTTATGCCAACGAATATTTAATGTGACATTCAGACATCCTTAATTAAATAACGAGACTATAAAAACAAAACCGCTAACGAACCTTTCCAAAATGCATTGCAACACGCAAACTGCCATAAAAATAAAAATTCTAAACATTGTTTTTACTTTCTTCAAGCCCAGCTCACTCTGTTAAAAATACAAAGTAGAGCAACTAAACAAATAGGGCCATATATTTTTATTTAAAAAAAACTGCATGATATATTTTTTCATTTTCTATTATAAATGGTGTGCCATTTGTTTCAGGGATCCCGTACAACGAAGTGCTGTAATATTGTGCACATACATTTTTGCTCAAAAATTTGTTATTTTTATTAAGAGCTATTGAAGGATATGCACACGGAGCAAAAACACAATTTGGGTCATTTTTGATGTTCCATTATTAAAATATATGTCACCGCATTTTCGGCGAGCTCGCTTAACGCATGCACCTTTAGAATGTGCGAAAAACACGCGTGCGGCCACATTTTGCGCGAATTCGACGTGGAAACCTTGATCGTACTCGTTATTTATTTTTGGATAAAGAAAGCAAGCAAACAGGACGCATATGTGCATGTACACCACCGAGAACCTCATTCAATCCAACTCAATTAAATAATAACTGTATATTATGACATTTAGACATTCCATTTGATTTCAAGGATCAACTCTAGCTAAAATTATCTTCCGCACAAGTTCCATCACTAAAGTTATGTAGTACCTATATTTTATTACTTAACTTAAAGATTCAAGTGATTTTATTATCCTTAAAAGATTGAATTGTGTTTTAAAATATATAAACAAATGTATTTTAAAATTGACCCATTTTCAACCATTAAACACTTCAATTTCCTTTTCATTTAATTGCAAAATGTAAATGCAAATTGGCACTGCTTGACAGTTGCTCGATGTTTAAAAGTGAAGTGCAAGTGCCGAATGAGTAGTGACATAAACCATATGACTTCTTTCAATTGTTGTTACAGTCAGAGAAGCGTCTTGCCTCATTGACTAAGTAAACACCAGAACGCTTACTACTTCCACACTCGTGGGCCCATTACGCTTATTTAATACGTGCTAATTTACTTTGTACCAACAAGCAAATCGGTTATCACCAAACAAAATTCATATTTCACTATGCGAAATTGTTGCGGTGATTGACGTCTCCATAAAATATTTACGATTTAAATTTTAGGTCATGTAACTAAACAACTTACCACTCTTTCCTACACCAGGTGCGCCTACCACTGCTACTTTAACTTCACCCAACGAGGATTTCTTCCTTCGGATCCCTTTTGCATTCATCATTTTGGAAAACTTTCAGACTCAAAACACTTCATAAAATAAAAGTTTTTACAGCAGATTATAACTAGACTAGATTCACATATATAAAATTTTATTTCCTTTGGTTTTGATTCAAGAGTACGTTGAATTTTTGGTTGTGAAATGTGCGAAACTTTAAGAAAGTTGACTTAAACTTTTCACGCTTGATTGTATTTTATATTCGACGGGGAATATAAGAACGCGAACGAACAGAATCAAATTCGGCTAAATTTAAACACAAAACGCGGCGGTCCGTTCGCTGATCGCAATGCGACTAAGCGTCAAGTGCGCTGAGAGCGCCTCGACGCCGTCTAGGACGCTCAGCGCCGGTGTGCTTATCGTTCGCGCGCACTTGAATGTACACATAAATTAACAACGCTATGACGAAGCAAACAGACACAAGCAATTTCAAGGAAATGATCGCTGAATTTCACGAAAAAATCTCCGCGTCTCCGTTACATTCGGAGGTCAAGAAAAATATGTGAGCAATTACTCATTATGATTTTACCTTTAGGAATTTTCCGCACATGTGCACCACGGCTATTACACAAATTAAAGTAATTTATTTACAAAGTTATGATGAAATTATAAATAAAAATAACAAAGACTCTCGCCCAAGTCAAGTACAAAACCTCGAAAAGAAATTGAGTTGATGCATGCGTCCGAGTATTTGTTTTCAACTAATTGCGCCATTGCGTGAATCTCATTCATCTCTCGCGTAAATTGCTGCAGTGGCACTCTGTGTCCATCTGTCCATCTCAGCTCAGATGTTTATCTAACCATGACACGGTTTTTATTTCGTCTGGCTGGCAATGGAGTCGCATTATTATTCACCAAAAATGTGTGATCCATTTTGGACCATTATGCGAATTCATCAAAATGTCAATACTTTGCATTTATCTTATGCAATCTGCAATAGACTCATCAATAATTCCAAATGAATTCAAACAACATAATGTTGCTATGACAACTACACCAAACAATTTTATTTATATGAATTCGACGTTGATGATATAAACAAATGTCAAAATTTCGTCAAAAACGTTTTGTATCCTTTTTAGTACCAAATTCCAAGTGTGTAAGAAGGAACACATAATAAGCACCTTCATATCGCAAAAACGTCTACGTTCATATTAAGCAAAGTAAGGTGCAATAAAAGCTTCTAAATTTCGAATCATCCTACACACCTGGAATTATGCTAAGATAATTTGTCACGGCAATTAGCGATAATCTGAATATTGAAAACACGAAAAATAGTGACAAATAATGAGTGACAATATTGCTAATGGGACTCCTAATCCATTGAGGAGCGCATTTAGTATCGACTATTTAGATATGCGCATTCCAACCGTAGTGTCAAATATTTTTGATTCTATTTACCGCATGTGGAATAAGACGCAGGATAGCGACGTTGAAAGCGACAGAGAACGAGACATTGAATACAGTGACGCACATCTTGAATTGGCCCTTAATGATTTCAAGTCACAGAAAGCGAGTGGCTCGATGATTGGGAAAAATAACGATCAGGACAGTACCGAAGCGAGCATAGGATCTACTGAGGAATTGCACATAGTTCAATACGAGTCAATAGCAACTACACAAGCAACCAGTAACATCATTTAATAATTCCAAGAAACTTTAAGATTTTTCTTTAAAATTTTTTGTAGTTATATATCTCGAACATGAAATGAGTACGGATATCACCTACCCAGGTAGGATTTATTCCTTAAATTAATTATATGCTTCATTAAATATCAATTATTCAGCTATTATTCAAAACAACGATTTCGCCACTCAAAATAATTGTGAAGTCAACAATCAACAAACCGAAATCAGTCCAGATGAAAAATGGCAATCTATTGATAATCAACATGAGAAAATAGTTTTCAGTCGCAATCAATCCTTAGGTAAAAAATAATGTCGAAATCAAATTGCTTTTCTAATGTTTCATTTTACCATAGTTAATCAAATTGAGTCTTTAACGGATATTGAACCAAATACGCGTCGTTCAAGCAGATGTTCAAAACAAAATCCGCAAATTAGTCCATCTGAAGTTGTGTACGGTCTAAGTCACCAAAGAAAAATAGCGAAAGTGAATAAAAAGAATGTGTTAACCCGAATTCCGCAAAGATCCAGCAAGCAAAACTCAATGATCAACGAAAAACAGCCATCACCGCGATTAAGTGAAAACATAGTTACTAACAATGAAAACAATAATGAAGATTCTTTTATTGATAAAAAGGCGAACGAATCTAAGATTAGCTTATGTCAACCAGAAGGATTAATTGGAACTGATTCGGACCCGACGAAACCAGTGGATCCTTTATCCGTCCATGGGACAGGCGAACGAATCATGGATGATGAATTTAAGTCCAGCGATTCTTTGTCATCAGTGGAATTAAAATTGAGTACGGAGTCATCACCCAGCAACTTAAGTAAGAAGTTTTCTTGTCACAATAATGACGTGCTAATGAAGGTCACTCACAGCGAAAATACCACGACCACGGCCACGACGGCGAGTGCTGGGAAGCTCGTCACCGAAAAAGAACTAAACCAAGAAAAAGAATCCTGCAACCACCAACAACCGCAGCCCTCGCAAATTTTAACATGCGAAGATAACAAATTGGAGCAAGAATTGCAACACAAAGATAAACAATCTATAAAAATCGATAAAAAAGTTGAACAACAAATTAGGCAATCTGAGAAAACGACCGAAGATGCTAGCACAATGTCGACGGATTTGCAACAAAATGTTGAAATTCAAGCCGATGACTGCGATGATAAAGAATCCGAGAAATTGTACGAAGAACAGGTATACAAGTATTCAGAAAGAAAAATTGACAGTTGTTTACAAACGTCCCAGTCACCCGAGTCAACGCAAGAACAAACATCTAAACCTTCCAAATTGAACGAATTGGCGGCAAAAACAAGACAATTAGATAACCAGGAAAAACGTAGACAGGAAACAAGACGAATGAGCATGCAGGATAAACCATGCAATTCCAAGATTGAACAACCTGCAAATAAAGTAAAGGACGTTGACTTTGAGAAACTGAATATACGTACTCCTAAATCCACCCTGAATATGTCATATGCTAGAAAAATCAGCGACGAACCAACTCCAACAGCCAAAGCACATAACAAAACACAGAGACGAAATATTGTAGATGCAAAGGGAAGGCGAAATTCTGCGAAGGTATCATCAATAACAATAACTCCTCAAAAATTGGATAAGAGCACTAACAAGGAAAATGTCAAGACTATTCCCACGAAGGAACCAACAAATAGTGCACCAAATACGACGCAAACATCACCGAAAATGAGCACGATCACTTTGAGTAAAAATGATAGCAATCATATTGGAAGCTCAAATAGCATTTACAACTTTTACAATCAACCGTACAAGGTAAAAATAATTATTTGTTTTCAGCGTACGAATATTTCTATTTCTATGTAATATTTTCTATCATTTTATTTACAGTATGATCGGGTTTGAAAGTAAAATTACAATGTTAATAATTTAATTGTTTCTGCGACAATTAGATGTGATTAATTATTAGCATTGCGTTAACGAGCATAATTGGCGAGGCAATCTGACTGAGTGATTAATGCGCGTGTACCATAATGCAATTTAATGTAATGCAATTGAGCGTGCAAAGTAAGAGGCGAGACTCAACTGTAATGAGTAAAAAGCCAAGACAGGCAATTAGTGCACTTGCAATTATTCAGGTGGTCGCTCAATTTATGCTGCTTAATTAATGCACTCTTGCATTTGGCCTAATGAATTAATTCTTCAAGTTTATCCCAAGCCATGTTCGCATAAACGTTTAACACTTGTGATTTTCTTGCGCAGATGAACAACGTGATCTTGATGTCAATGCCGTACGGGAATATTTGTTTAAAGGAAAAAACGACAAACCTATTACCGAAAATCAGCACAAGTAATCGAAAGAGTGATTTAAAACTGCAAAGTAAACCACAACCCAGCAAAATGAAACTAGATGAAGTCATGCATCGTTTTAATATTAGGGGTAGTTTTTCGATAAGTACTGAACAACTTTTTGTCCATGGTCAACCTGCACGTCCAACATTACCTTTTCCTGGATATTGCTATGGGTCAATTAGGTATGCTCCGTTTATAACATCTACTTCTAGTTGATATATAATAAGTGCGCATAAACAATAAAAATTTAATGTATAAATTTTATAAGATGTAATTTTTCCCTTGAACTAAAGTTAGGTATTTAATTACTTTCCATATAATTCTGTCTACCATAAAGTTTTATTATTGGATTTTCTAGAGGTAATTTCATAGAATCTTTATAATTTTATAATGACATCAACTACAATATTTCTATTTTGTATAATATTTCTCATAAATTTAAAATTATTAATAGTGAATAAAGTTTCATTGTTTTTAAATTGGTCAATATGCCATGAGATGGGCATAAAACAAATTGAATAAAACTTGCATAGCACAATCTTTGATACAAAAATTACAAGAATTTTTCTTGGTCCACTAAAACTTTGATTGTTTCGTCAATTGGTTCAAGATAATATGACAATTTAATAGATATAATTATATTATTATATTCCATAGTCACGCACAAAATATGTGTGTATTTAATTCATAAATGTATTGTGTTAATTCATGTAATCAGTTCACTCGAATTGCTCGGTTAGAACGCAGCATGAACAACAAAAATTTATGTAATGCAAATGCGCAACGCAATTATTATATTATCACACATAATTATGATTATGCTCATTCCAGGTTTGCGTTTTGCAAAACGCATAAAATATGTGAACGCAATTTATTCGCGCAATAAACAAGATATGAATATTAAGTACATATCGAAGGTGTTTCTTGATTTCTTACATAAAAATTCATTTGTAGCTAGATATTTTATAGCTTTCATTGTAGGAGTAGTACATTCATCGGCTAGCATTAATGCAAAGTATTGTAAGTTTCGATTATGTTGCAAGTTCACAACTAATAAATTTTATTTGATCACGATTCTCATCTACAATAAGTAAATAGATTTTTTTCTTCATTTAGCTTCAACCACATTTAGCTGCTATCCGTACATCAACTAAACACAAATAATATATAATTATTACACATAAAAATAATAGAATAATATTAATTAATACTCCTAATACACATAAAATAATAGTAAGTATAATACACGTAATGGACGACTTTATACAATGAAAATACCGATAAAGTATGATTCTTTCTTCTTTTTCGTTGCAATTTTGCTCCTAATTCGTAAATCGCTACACTAAGTTAAACAAATCAATATAGCAAAAAGAACCTAATGCAAAGATGTGATGTGTAAATTAAACAAAACGTGCTCTCTTGTGCAATTTGGAAAATCAAATCTACTCAATAGAATATAACGTATTAGGTAATTAAAAAAACTCGTGAAGTTAAAAATACGATAATTACGTAGTTATAATACAAGTTACCTTAGATTGCATTTGCTTTGTTCGTATAGTGTTTAACCTTTAGTGCTTTTAAGTGTTGTTTCGTCAATTGCATTTATTCCTTTTCGTTTTCTTTGCTTTTCTCTTTCGTTAGCTATCAATTTTGATTCATTGGTTTTTGATTTATATGCATTCAATTTAATTTCAACTGTTTGGAGTGATTTACTCCAACGCGGGCGCCTTCATTTTGTTCACCGCGTTGGATAAATGCAGCAATTCGGTGTTAAGTTGATGTACAAGTGATTCCAACTTGTCGACTGTGTCGAGCACTTCGACACGTCCGGTGTGCGGGTTGAAGCGCACCTCGAAAGGACGAGACATGGTTGACACCCAGCGTCTGAACTTGTCCTTAGCATCCTCGAAGCTTTCAGCGACATAGTAAACGGGCTGATATTCTTGGTCCTGGTAGGGTTGAACGGCAGTTGAAGCCGGCTCGAAGGGGCGCAATTCTGGTTTATCGCTAAGTGCGTGCAAAAGTTCACCGTAGGCGCTCAAGAGACCAGCTCCGTATGCTTTAACCGAACCATTTTCCTTGCACAGACCGAATTCAACAGTGAACCAATACACCTGTAATAAGTACATAATACTAATTATCCAGTCTGATCGCTCGCTGCGGCATAAGTACGTATATACTAAATGAGTCAAGGAGGCGTTGTTATTGACGAGCATTTGCATTCGACATCAAGTGCGCTCGTAAGCATTTGCATAGGTAACGCCGCGAATTTTACGCAATTTTCATAATTTATACGCGCATTCCAAATAATTTGCCAATACGCAGCGTCAATGGATTGAAATTGTTTCGAAATGAATGGAACTTGATCACACTGACATTAAACTAATTAAACACGCAATTAATTTGTGCGTTTTCGTCCTGCATGATTAGAAGTGAGTGTGTGTCGCAATTGCGCGCACATACAATGTGTGTTTAATTAACTAATTTAATTAGCTCATTATCGCGTTGGATATGGACGACTAAGTTTTCAGCAATGCTAATGATGATATTAATGCCACAGCGTGCATTTGCATTCGAAACTATGTAGGTACTTTATTGACGACTTGATTTTATTGATTATGGTTTTTTGTGTTGCTGTTGCTGCTCTGCATTTCGTGCTGGTCACGCGTGCGCTTGACCATGACATGTTAATCGCAATACATTTTATATTTCTCGAGAATATCGTTTGCGCGCGACCGATTAACGAACGATATTGGCATTTAATTGCTTTGTGCTGTCGTCGACGTTATTGAGTGAGTTGTTCGTTCGAATGCTATCTACAGGAGGATGGCATAATGGCTGATCGATCAATTCAAGTTTTGAAGCGAAGAACACGTTGTTCAAGTAGGTACTTACAGTGGATAATTTTTCAATTTCAGTGTCGGAAGCGCCCAGTGATGCCAAGCCGATTTCCTGTGAGAATTGTGCGAAACTTGGATCGGCCAAGAGCGGCATGTGTCCCAAGAGCTCATGGATGCAATCGCTATAAGAACGAGCGAAAAACCGATTAATATCATGTAGATAGAAGATTGGAATAATGAAAAAAGGAATGACTGCTGTATCTTTATGTAATCCCCCAGTAAGTATTCTGCGTTTGATTCAATTTTCAGCGCATATTCAATTTTATTTTAAGTTCTAATCTGGCTGACAGTTCCGCAAAGTTAAGCAGATGCTTGGGGGCGGCAACTTTGTGCAACAGTTATTACACTTCGAGGGTTATTACGCGTCTCTAATGGCTTTTATAATTGAATCAAACGCTGCTCTTTGATCAGCTCCCCCTTCGCAGCAGAGTGCACTGCAGCTATTTCGCTGATACTTTTATTAATTTTAGATAGACTTTTCATGGAGTGGAATTGAGTACTCACGGCTCTGGTGTGTGATACGGCGAGTTGATGTGGCGCACGTATTGAGTACTCTGGAAGATGCGGAATGCGAGCGATGCCAAGAAGTCGCGTGAGGTGAGAAGACCTGCAGCCGGACGTAGTGTGAAACCGGTGTTTGATTGCAAGAATTTGGACATCTCCTCCAATTGGGGCAAACGATCCGGCACAAAGATACCGTCATCTTCGAGCATGCGGAAGACACGACGGTACTCGGCGCATGCATGCTTTGGCATCAATTCCTTGACGGTGTTGAAGACCGCTGACCATGTCTTATGTTCCGTCTCAGTGTATTGGATATGCGGAATTGGATCGCCGCTACAAGAAATATTATATAACTTGGAGCGCAACAACACCATAAAAACTTACTATTTATAAGCGAATGCAACTTCAGCAATGTGTTTACGACGCGCGCGATATTCCTTGTCGGCGAAGCCCGGATGGTTCATGTCCAAATCCGGTTCGTATTTGGTCATCAAGTGATTGCAATTGTCCAGCTCGCTAGCGTGGCGTGGGAACCATGGGCTCTTATTAGTTACGCTGTCTTCGCCGACCAAAGACACATTGCTTAAGGACGATGTCTGACGCAAGGATTTGATCAATTGCAGAAGATTCTGACGTGTCATCTCGGTCTTGATGAGTACGTCCAATTGATTGTCATTCTTTGATGGACGCGTTTCCAAATGATGGACGACTCCTTGATATTTCTCGATGGACTTGAGCACGCGTGACAATGAGGACATGCCATCGCGTAAACGAAGGATAAGTGCTGCTTTCTGCAGGACCTTATCACCATCTGCTCCTTCGTTAATGGCATTCTGCAGGATGACTTCTTCTTCAGTGAGGCCAGTATCTAACCAACACACGTACAGAAACAATGACCAATTGACGTCAGCAATAAAAAGACTTAAGTGAGCAAAGTGAATGAGGAAAGTGGCAATATTTTATGTGATTGTATTAGAGCCTTTCATATTTTACTTTTATAAAAGTGTAGTGCGCGCGTAGGAAGCGCAGCACTCAGTGCCATTGCGTCAAATAGATGGTGAAATTGACTTTTGACAACGCAAAAAGCCCTTTTCCATGTAATCGCTTTACGGCGAGGGCCTTTCTGAGCCTCTTAGCGCAATTACGCTGCGCGTTGCCGGATATAAAATTTGCGCCATTCCAACTCTATTCATCCGCCAACGCACTGTATTGTTCGAATTTTACATACACAGGGTGTAATTTCCCTATAAGTGCAGCATATTGATCATCTAATTGATGCGAGACTCTGTAACACCTTGTAGTAGTCACGTAGTTGGAGTAGCGTACGTAATAAAGTTATAATCGCCGCACAGTGCACATTTCCTTTCACTTAAATGTGCATTTACGTACTTTGGGTCAAGTTTAAGTGACAATTCAACGCGCGCACGTTACAAGAATGTAAGAACTGCACAGCAACAAATCCAACAACGCCGAAGAAAAAGTGAAAGAAAAAGTGCACACATGTGTTGTACGCACGTGGCATGCGAGACTCAATCAATTGAACGAAAAAAAAATGCATTGCAAAGACACTACTCATAATGAAAGACACAAAAAAGCAATGATAATTAAGTAAGCAACACTTACCTTCACCTTCCTCGGTCTGTTCGTTTTTCTGCGCTGGTTTTTCTTCAATTTCGACTTCTGGTTCAAGGCTGGAATCTGTCATGCGCCAAAACGTACACATAGAGTGAAAGAAAAAACAAAACAAACAAAAACATAAATAAGCAAACAAATAAACAAACTGGTAAATACATGCAAATTCATGCATATTTTCGGTATTAATAATAATATCGAATGTTGCTACGTACCATTGGCGCGAAGACGAGCCTCATCCAGGACGGTTTGCTTGGTTTGTGTCACGACCATCGTCTCGAAACGAGCGTCATCCACAAGAGAACGCCGTCTTGACGGGTATCCGTTCTGAAAAGTAAAGATGTGCGCTTAAGAATAAGTCTTTTGATCTGCTAACGACAGACGGAAATGTCGCTTGAACGCTACCAGGAAACTGCTCCGTACGACGCAGGAAATTAGGATGGTTCTATTGTTCTTTTAGGACTTGAACGAAAGAATTAATTCTGACGGCGAAATAAGGATAATTTTGAGTATCTTACGTAGGCACAGACCTAATGAAATTATACGTGGAAAAGCTCAACTTCCAATACAATTCCAATCGGCAAGGTCAAGACTTATTATAAATCTATTGAGAGTACTCCTTGAGGGCAAATGTGTGCAATTAAATTCTGCGCGCATTTGCACCAGTTTCTCACAATTCTCGCACGTTCTACAAGTGACCATGATCTTATGTCGTTCACTCACCGATTGGAATATCGTTTGTTCGTTAATTCAACGCATTTGATTTAGTGGCTCTTATCAGTCGCATTCGAGCGATATTCAATATCGCAGCTAATTTCCCACAATTTTGGACGCACGCAACAAATTCAAGAATGTTATCTCAATTACGCGTGCGTCGCTTAAGCACCGAATGAATATGAAAGGTAAATAACTTCTTGTCAGGTGACAAAAAATTTGAATTTTTACGTATTAGTATTTTCTACCGCAACAGCGCGCGCGCGAGCCATAATTAATTAATATTCAATTACTGATTTACATTCCTGTCTCGAAGAGTGCCAACAGAGCTGCTTAATACGTCAGTGATTAACTAATTAAGTAAAAGAAAAAACAAACTTTGAGCATTTAAAAGTAAATAAGCAAACAATATAAAAGTGATTTCTTAATTTATAGAAATATCGCTTTGCAATTAGAAGCGAAAAAACGCGCGCGCTCGCAGTCCAATAACATTAATTTGCCTAAGACTTACAATCCATGAAGGCTAACCGGCAGCACGCAAATAAATGCAGAACGTAATTTATACAAAGTGTCTCCAATTTAATGTCTGCATCGTGCATTTATCACCCAAATGCAACGAATGCACAGCGAACATTCAATATTCTTACATCATGCACGAATATAGTGTGAAAAAAGGATTTGTGCATTCGTATTGCACGTGCGAAGTAAATTAAACTACTAAAATCGAGTGTCACTAACTAAGCAAATATTGCCTTTTAATTACAGTAGGCGCACTTGCAGACGAGTTTGCTAATGCATGCGCCCGTTTTAAATAAAATACGATCAAACGACTTGTTCGAATGCGCGCTCGCCGCACATTTGAGTTTGATGTGCATTTGGTGAATGCAATTGGTGCAGCACTCGTTCGAGTCACCGCTAAACGCGACGAAACTTTGGAAAATTTATGCCGAAAAATGAAACGAATGAATTGCTGGATTATGTAAATAGTTTGAGAGACGTTTGTTTGTTTTGAAAATTTGATTGAATTTCAAATTAACTTTCAGATTTTGCGTGTTTTATGAACCATCTTATGTAAGCGTGAATTAGTTTAGTTGTTCTCACCTCAATGCTGTACGATTTCTTGATGGCAAACATTTCGCGATTCTTTTGTGCAGCTGCAACGGCGGCCATTCTGTGCGGATGACTTTTCGTCGAAGAGGATGCGTCGAGATTGGACTCTCGCAGGTGGTAGATGTACAGTGGCGATGCGGGCTTCAGCCTGAAAGCGTTGAGTATTCACTGCTGAACGAGGAACGGCGTCGAACGACAAGTTTTCTTCGAAAAGTTACGCTGCGCTCGATTTCGCTCCTAAACAGTCGTCGCGTTGTGTTTTAATTTTGAAATGCAGACCACGATTACTACGTTGTTGTTATGAAGATAACAGAACCGAGGAACCGTCTGTCTGTCTGATTGATAGTGGCTGTCGTTTAGCAACCTGTTTCGATTCGATTGCGTTTTTGAAATTTGAATTTTGGTGCGTGCTTTTTTATTTGTTTGTTTGTTGTTTAATTAATAAACACACGCTGACTGTATTACTGTACGAGAGTGGACAAACCGTGAGTGTGAGTGCTGGAGCGTCGAGGGGCTACCGTTTAAGTAGTTGGAGCCCCTTCCTCTCCCCCGCCGCTGAACCCCCACGGTGCGCACAATTGCATGTGTATGAGATACGGTGTGCGTGTACGTGTTGAGTGTGTGTGGGTCCGTGCCGCCAACAATGTCGGCGGGCAATTCCCATGCACTTTGCGTACGCGTGCATCAGACGAAGAGAGGTCCACTTGAACCAACCCCCAAGCATCATCATCGTCCTGAAGAGACTCGGGACGCATGCGTTCGATCTGAAAAATTATATCGCTGCGAATAAATCTTGTTTTTTGGATGAGAATCGCATTTACGCACGCCGCCTTTTAAATTTACATAAAACAGCCACTTAACATGTCAAAGAATGCCTAGTGACCAAAAGAAACAAGTTCTTATCGTCATCACATAATTTGTGATATTAGCACGCGCAATCCATACTGGATTTTGAGATTACTCGTTTCATAGTAAGTTGTTTTATTGCTACTTTGACACCCGCTAGATTTCAGCAATGTTCCAGTGGTTCGATGCTCGCAATTCCCATTTCAAGGTCCTTCAGGACCTTCTACATCCACGTGGAGCATGACAATCATACATGTGTCATCCACCACCGCCATTCACGATTGCGGACGAGAAGAGAAACGCGCGCTCTGCCCAAAATCGAAATCAATTGAGTTATTATTCACTTCCTCATTTCAAAACAAAAAATCTATCAAGTTCACACTCATCAATTAGATCGACGTTGGCAAGGCACGTGCATGATTTGCTTTTTGTAATCGTAATTGTTCTAACAAAGCTTTGAGTACAGTTAGCTATGGTGTGCGATGAAAATGTGCTAATTCACTTTAATTGTAGCACTTAAACTATTTACGTGTATTAGGAAATTCTTGTAACGTGCTCTGATAGTTTGAATTTCTGACTAAACTATCTCATCGAAACCACATTAGCCGCAAAATCCCATGTTTTTTCGATGCATTTCATTGAATTCGAAATTTGTTCTGTGAATTATAAATATCATTATAATAATACTTGGAATCATTTCTTATTTCTGCTTTTGAATAGGGGAATTTTTGGTAGTGATTTATTTCAATAAATACCAAATTTTTGACAAAACCTACACAATGCAAGATATTACTTGAGGAAATAGTTTCAAGGTATGAACTATTATAAGTAATCATAATTTTTTCTCATCACCTGATTTTTGGGTATACCTAAGCAGTTTTTTCCAAATACAAATTACGCAGAATCAATAAATTAATTGATGCCTGCGTGCTGAACTTGAGTCTTGTGGATTGCGAACATAGAAAACGAATAAGTAAAAACTGGTTCAGGCAAGCTTGCGCCTCAATGAATTGATGCTTGATCTTATTAACTCTGCGATTAGCATATGTTCAAGTAGGAAAATCCCAATCGATATGGGTGTGTGTGAAAACATTTCAACGAAATGCGTGTGACCGAATAATATGGGATGCCCCCGTCATAGCTAACTGCATCAAATGTTAATAAAATTAAACAAAATGACGTCTTATCAGGAGTACACATGTATGATTAATTAGGTGATTGATCGCTCTCACTATGCACCGGCAACAGCAACGGCAACAAAATCTTATTCAGAGATATTTTGACCTTGTCGTTTTGTTTTAGAGCAAATATCACATTTCCTCTTCATATCTTATCCGTTGGTTATGAGTTATTTGATGTTCATGCACATTTATATCCTTGTATATGACTTCAATTGCTTCATAAAGAGCGTTAATGTTATTTACTATACATTTATACATTTTGTGCTCAGCAGTAAAGTGCAATTTTGCTCATTATATTTTCTATCTCAATATGGAAAATCTAGACCATTTAATATCGTAGCATTTATTTTATGTTGTGCCATTTTAATATTCTATTAACAGGCGAAACTTGATAGGTCACTTAAAATTCTATTTTCAAGAATTGAAGAGTAAATCACAATAATTAAAGCAAAGGAATTTTTTGGAAATTAAAGTGAGAACTGATTTTCAACTTTTATAACGGTTTATATGAAAGTCCAATTCTTAATAATAGCGAATGACGTAAATTCAATAAAATTAAACTATTATGAAACGACTACCTTAAATTCTTAAATTTAAGATTAATTTTTACTCCATTAAACACGCTTAAATTAACAACCAGATTTTCAAGTTTGGCGTAAATTATTTTAAATTTTCTCTGAATGAAATGTTAGGAAAAATATTAACATATTCAAAGAAGTTTAAAATCTGAGCGTTGTATTTTATTAGTGTCGTAATTTATATTTTATGAGCAAAATAAATAAGCTAACATTAATGAATTACACTTGTTCAATTGCAACAATGCTAAAGCTTACTTTAATAATGAATAAGTTGCATCATTTCTTTTGTAGCGAATCGTTTCAAATGAACTCGGAATAAAAAACTAATTATTTTAATTCCATCATCAATTGTACTTGATCCAAGCTACTTTACGATTTCATCAAATCAAGCACGTGATGTATTTAAATTTTAATTTGTGGGTGTTCATCTTACGCATACAAAACAAGTTTTTACATGTTATTGGGTAAAGAAATAATTTCATTCGCTAATTGTGAATTACGCTTGGAATAATAATTCGTATAAAATAAATAAAATAATTACAAATCAAATTTTACCACTGTTTGCAATTTGCCAAACTATTGAATCATTTCATCAGGGGAATGATTTATTAGCACGTCATTGAAGCAGGAAAATGATGATCAAGTTTTGTTTACTATGGCTATTTGTATACGAATTTCGCATACGCAATGAACGTTGTTATCAGTTTTAAGAACTATTTAATAAATCATTAAAACGAGATAAATTAACTATAATTAAAATAGGATTTTGGGATCCCCATATAGTGAACTACGAACGTTAATGCATTTATTTATTTGAATAACGCAAAATATTATTTATTATATGGAATTTCCTATGATTAATTACATATATTAAATGAGCGCTTATCAATCGATGAAAATTTAAATTAAAAATTAATTTAAACCAGCTGATTACCAAGCTTACTGCGGAGTAAATTAGAACAAATAAATTTGTGTCCAGCTAAATGTTTGTTTATGTAAATTCTAATCATGTTTAATGAAGCGATTACATGTCTGTTGGTTTCATTTTTTATATCGTATAAAAATTGGGATTCCCTGGTGACTAAAATAAGTTTTTCAATATACAGTTTCTACTCGGTTTATTCGTAGCAAAATAAAGTTTATATACAGTTTAATTATATACTCACCATGCTAATTTGGGGAAGTTTAATTTTTCTAAATTTAGAACGACTGGATTTAGTTTTACACTTAACTAGTCAACAGTATTAAATATTACAAAAACTAAATTGACAAGTCTTCAAGTGGAAATAAAACAAACACTCTAACTATAATTGTTTATTTAAGGTCATACACTTCTTGTTAACTTAATTAAAACGCACGTTTTAATTTTATTTTGTAACTATGCATGTATTCTAGATAATTAAATTCGATTACTGAAATTACAAAAAATTATTACCCGTTTAAGTTGTTTAAATTATGACACGAAATTGAAAGTGAACATTGACCGCACTTTAATAACACACGAAAAAATTTCCTTATTTGCTAGCCGAATAAAAAATGAGGATATGAAAAGTAATGATATATTAGACTCAACGAAATTTTCCACGTTTTAAAGAATTGACATTGGAATAGAAAATGCTAAACTTTTGTTTAGGAAACTGACGTGTGAGATAAAGTAATAAAGTGCATTAGTGTTATGGTAATTAAAACACGTTGTAATTAATTAAACAGTCGCAGTGGCTATCGAACAATTGCAATTAATAGAGTAGTGAGTAGTTGCTTTTATGACGAGTCCTTCGGTAAAAAAATACGAAGAATAAAAGTTAGCGGTTATGAACCCATTGCGTATTGATTATATCGATGCTTCCGTAATTGTCTATCGTAGTCTTGCCTTGGTAGATTAATAGATAAATCTATCTCATAATGCCTAATGAGAACTCGAAAGAAGAACAAGTTTCAATGTCTATTTTTTTAAATTTGCATGTTACATATACCAGCCTATCTAATGCTTCACTAATCGATGTTTTGTTACTGAGATGTATGCAGTTTCATTGTGAGCGCATGAAACATGCAATGAGATGAACATACATTACGGGCAATTGATTTTCGCATGTTGGAAGGTCAGTTTATACCTAGAATTTTTATTCCATTGTCTACTCTATATACACTCCAAGTACGTAGAGCTTGTTTCGTTTTTAGTACGTGAACTGCAATCAATCTATAATATTTTCATTTCCGATTCACTTCAATCAATTGCAAGATATCCGCGTTTACTAGCAGTCGGCTTCCTTATTAACTTGAGCAATGATTGCCGATTGACAATGCTAATAAATGAACACATAAATTTGGACCATGGAGTTATTTGCACTCCCAAGACGTATTTATTTTTTGCATTTTGCTCCGACGGCTGGAAATGTTCAATCAAGGTTTATACTTGTTTGTTCATTAATTAAGGCAAACCCACTTTGATACCATTGTAATTAATGCAATTCTACACAAAAATACAACTAATATTGCAATGTAACCTGTGCAAACATGTTGACGGTCTTCAATGTTTTTTAAAACGTCTTTAATCAATCAAACTCCTCATAAACAATTGCACTTAACTAGTTAAGTGGAAAATTTACGATTCACATTCACATATGAAAATATACATTAAATACTCTACAATTCGTTATAGATTTGCACGAGTTTTCAATCAATTTTAATTTGCATTGAGCAACTTTTCAAAAACTAACACCTTTAAGATTTTTTCTTGTTATATGATGCCAAGTGATTTGATTAATTAGTATAATTAATCAATCAATTAACTAGTTATTTTCCAAGATCATCGTTCCTTAAGCAACTGTAGCAATTTAATATAACAATACGTATTCAAATTATTCAAATGAATGCCTACATTCTTAATTAAATAAATCATAAACTATTCAGATTTATACAGCATTAAATTATATTAAATTACACTTATGAATACTGACATAATAATTATTTACAATTACAACAGACGAATCCGAAAAATCTAGGTAGTTGCAATAACTCAGGATTGCCTTGCCCATGACCATCAGAGTGACAAAACGTCCACTGGCATGTGTTTCACATTAAAGTTACGAAAAAAAGTGCCAGAAAATTTAAATTCGTCCGTAATGACCCAGTTGTGCAATATTTAAAACGTCGTCTTTTAGAAACGTATGTTAAACGACATATTCCAAGCATTCTTCGATCGACTCAAACTCATATTTTTTAATTGTCCTTGACGGTTGCTCAAATAAACTTGAAAGTTTCGCGCTTGAATGAAAAATGCATTCCAAAAAATCACACGGATCATTCACACTAATTCACAATTTGATGAATTAGTGCATAAAAATCCAAGTACACATGCGATCCAGCCATAATTATTATTAATTATAGTCTCCGATCACAAAATGATTTGTTAGATAATTAAGCACAATCGCTGTTTACATCTGAATTTCCGTAAAATACAACTTCACCAGTGTAAAATGGAATTGCACATGTAATTGCATTAAAACAATAATGCAAAACCGCAAAAGTTACAGCCAATTGATGACGCGTTGGTTCTTATTGCGTCGATACAATTTTTTATTGTTTATTATAATAATCGTCCTCGACCGAATAAAGCGAAAATAAGGAATATTGTTTGCAAATATTGCTTTTAATTTGTATTTAAGCAAATGCAATGTTTTAGCGTAATCTGTTTACATTTTTTAGAACAATTAAGATAATTAATACTACGTCCATTTTTCTGAATAAATTAAATTGTTTGACCTTCATTAATTAACAGTTTTGCGCGTAACCTTCGTATTTGCGAAACGTAGAAATAGTTTTACACTACACGCCAATTTGGCGATAATCTTCTCATTGCGCTAAATAGCTTAAAGTTGACAAAAAAAAACTTTAATACAAATTGTTCACAGTTGTCACCTTCGTTTAGAAAACAATTAATCATAATGGGTCAAATGGTTTTAATAATTATTCATGGAATTGCGAGTTATACCGCAACGAATAAAAAATTCAATACAAATGAACTTTGTGTTTATATTATTCATATACCTAACCGCTTAAAAAGTGAAAGTAAAATTTATATAATTAAATGTTATGTTATAAGAATGCTTTTTTGTTTTCAAGTAAATATGTTAAGTTTTCATTAATTAATTAAGATTAATTATAACAAATTGTTTTAAGGTGTTAAAGTTTTAATCAGGGAATAAATTTTCTTTGATATCTTGTGTTAAGACAGCCTGTCATTCAAAAGTTTTTAGTGCAATTCTTATCACACGCAATTGCATTGCGAATAACGACTAATTAATTAATTAAGCAAACGCATCGATTAATGCGTAGTGACAAGGTCGTTTGAGTAATTAGCTAAATGGATAAAATATAGGAAGTTTACAATCGGCTGGCATAAAGAATAATAATTAATAAGTAAGTAGATATTGTTATTCGCTGGAGTGATCAAGATGTAATGTTTAATTATATTATGAAATTGCTAAAAGCACTTATGAAATGTCTTATTGCTATCAATACGCATAACTTACTCACACACAATAACTACTTATTTATTATTCTACAAGCTAATTACATACTTTAAATATTTATCTTAGCAAATCCGTTATACTATTAAGATGTTGTTATTGATATCAACACTTGAAAGTGAAAAATGTTGTTATTGTGGATAATTTAATTATAGAGAGACCACAAGCTTTGTTAAATTTGCCATGCAATCGAATTACTTTGGATTACGTGATTTACATCTTCTCAACAAGTCTATAAATAAAATCCACGAAAAAATATTATAAACGTGAAGAAATACAATGAAAAACCTTGCTTGTTAATTTATTAAAATTTGATATACTTAGTTGCCTACTTAGAATTTATATAATATAGGCATTTATTAGAGGCAAAAATACCATGAAAGGAAAATATCATTTAATTAATTTGTTTGTCTATTACATTTACAATGCAATTAAATTAAAGCATGAATAACGCATTGAATTGAATTTTAATTTGAATCTCAACATTTCAACGAGTTGAATTGCGATATTGCGTGGAAAAGCATCCAGCAATGATTGTACGTACTTCATAATGAATGAATGCGCTATTGCTAAATTAATCATAAAATAATTATTGTACGATTTCAAAAACAAGATATTCCGAATGCATACATGAACACATTCGAAATATCGATATCGATAATAACAATAAGATTATGCAATTACTCATTAGCAATTCAACACTATTAACAATGTTGCATTCTCCGCGTCAATAACGCATTGAAGTCGTGAAATTTAAGTCCGGTTTTGTTTAGGCTCATAATTCTTAGTCAGCTCGACAATGCGTTCGAAATTTCATTTATCTGCATGAGAATAATCTAATTAACAGTCTCACAATTGCTGGCAATAAACAATTGACATAAATAATAATTAGTTAACGGGCTGACACGAGAAGGATACGACGATTGTCCTGCCACAATTTTCTTTCACTTCTTTCGGCTTTATGAAAACGCAATTGTGCCTCAGTCATACCGGATGGCGGCTAGTGTGACACACGCGTCACATTTATCATTTTCTTCGTGGGGCAGGCACTTTGCCTGCCAGTGTCGTAGTCGGCAGGCGAGATCTCGTGAAAAATATCCGGCAATAAAATATCGTCGCGTGATGAATGGCTGTGTCTAATGGGCTTCACGCATTTGGCTTTTTACTCTTACACTCCTTTCCCCGGTCGACGTTATTACCACGCGTTATAATAGCACTCCTTTCAGTGCCACTTCAGCATCTCATTTTCCACTCGCAAATTCAAAATCGCCCAGAAACAATGAAATTTAATATGCTCGTCGTTTTAAAATACATAAGCACCGAGTTATTTATTATATATTCCTGTTCCTATAAGCATTATTTTAACACATAATAGATAATAAAGGTTATTTGTGTTAATCATGAAATGTTAAGGCATCATATTGATATGATAAGCGTGTTTGCAAACGCAATAAAACGCTTTTGACGTGTGTTTTAGAATGGATGAATCGCGTAATAAAATTAAAAATGTAAATCGCCATTAATTATGATTATATTATTTGACCTTGATTTTCTTCACCATTGTCGATTACGTAACAATTTTTACTTTTTGCAGATCCATTGCACGACTGCTGTCCATTCATTTCAGCCTGCGATTGAAACATTTGCATTCATTATGAATCGGTGTCTGATGAATCAATCAAGCACTCTAGCTATTTCCCTGCTCAATTAATCGCTTGGATTTGGAGTCCGCAAAAGTCCAAAATGTCAGCGCGTTAAGTCACTTTCAAAGTAAAAGGTTGATAATTAGCTAAAGAGACATAATACGGCAGGTGATAGAAATGATTATGTGCACGAACAATTTTATTTCTCGTGCTTGCTCTTTCTCTGCTCACGACTATGTGTAAACATAAATACAAGTGAGAAGAAGTGTGCTTGTTAGATGTAGTAACACCGGATGGAAAGCTTATTGCAGCTAAGGTCATACTTCTTGGTTATTTGCTTTGTTTCAAGGACTGCACGATATTTGTCATGTCTAAGAGCAACATCGTATGCAAAGCGTGTTTGATGATTCCACTAGTAATTAACTGTAACAGGTTGTATTCACATCACTGCTCATCAAGCCAGCCAGTGTTATTGTTTGCTAACACGGAATATATCTCAAAGATAATACATAATCTCAAATTTATGTAATTTATAATTGGATCACAAACAATCTAATTAGAAGTGTAGCTTTAAACGCCCACGAGTTTCTCAGAATGTTTATCCTGGAAATGGCAACAAATTCCAATTCGCAATTCTATGAGTTCCAAGTTTATTTACATGTTTAGATAAATTCCAGATGAAGTGAATAATTCAGCTACCACACGTTATGAATACAACAAGCAGATTTTATTTTATTGTTTTGCTGTATTGACAAAAGGTAAAAAATTATACACGTGGAGCGCTTTCAAACATTATTCATTACGTTGTATTTTCAAATTCAAACGTGCGAACCAATCACTTTACGCTTCATCGTTGTAAATTAGAGGTGTTCACTAGTACGCTTTATATTTGCTATGCTTATGTTCCAGACTTCCTATGAATCATCCTTGGAACAATAATAAATGACTTAATTACTAGATTTTCCGTAAAGTTTCTGCATCAATAAACACTGATGCATGTTTCTTAAATTAAGTAATAACACGAGCGTATTTGGTTCTGGTAAGAAAGTTATCAAAATATCAAGTAGGAATAAAATATACGTGAATAAAAATTTGCCTGCTAGATCAACGCATTACATATGCATATTTACATGGATTAAGTCGTTCACAAAGTCAAATTACTTCGTGCTGAATTACTCCTCATTTATACATAATTTAGAAAGGAAATCTAGGTTATTATTGAAACCGCATTTGAATAAATCGTATTCGTTTATGCAAAAGCGTCCATATGTGTACTGATATTATTAAGCTTTAAGTACCTACAATAAACGCAGTTAATATTGCATTACATATTAGAAAATTTTATCAATCAAGGTATTCATAAATCGATTTATGTCATATTTTATTTCATAAAACAAATACTGTTAATTAATTAGATTTTGAAATTAATTTACGTTCAATTCAAATGCTCGACCTTAACGTCAATCAACGCAACCATTTTGGTGATATGTTAATGTTGTTACAAAATGTTGGTTTCCTGCATTATATAATTGTTCTTTTTCATTGTATTATTAATTGTTGAATTTTTAAATCTCATATTTAAACATTGTGTTATGCAACCGCATCAACGTCTACACGTTACCTTCCCTCTTGTGGCGATTTAAATTGGCGCGCAGTCTCTTTTAATTCGTACCCCGAAGATGTCGCAACTGAATACCGCAGATTGCTGTCATTTACTGTCATTTATGGATGCACCAAATATCGGTTAATATAAAGTAAACAAACGTCTGTACTATAAATTGTTAGTGATGTTATATTTGTGAATTAATCTAGTATACATCGTACTGAATTATACAGTGAATGTGAAGTGAAGTCATCACAGAACATCTAAACGTGGAGAACATATTTGTACCGGTGTATTATCAATCGTTTTAATAAGTATTCTTAAGAAGCTTGACCGAAAGTAATAACCTAGAATTCATTCTCGTATGCAGATCATGTATGTTTACGTTTAGTTTGTCGGCAAGGGTTGGTAGATGGTCCAAGGGCCGAAATAATGATTTCATCCCCCTCCCTTGTAAAATTTCGGGCATAACAAAGTGAACGCGGGTAATGTGTAATGCACAGAGCATGCACGGCATTGCATGCATTGGTATCACATTAGTACATATAATGTCGTCTTAAATTCGGGTTGAACGTACAGTGAACGTATCGTGAGTAAAGTGTAATGATATTAACAGTGAGAAGGCATCAAACGGCTAGCCGGGTTGAAAGAACACTTTCAGAATAATGTTACGCTTCAGTTCGTGTTTCCAAATTGCTTCATTTGTTTCAATTCGGTTGTGAACGTAAATGATAAATCTTACTTGAAATGTCGTGACGAATAATTTATCAGTGAAAAGGCAACACAAGACTGCAAGTGCTCGGTCTATGTTATCATCATTCATGGGAATTGGAGGACAACGAACCAAACAACAACAGACAAAGAGACAATCGAATTAGTGAGCCAGTAGACGAATCAAGCAATAGTATTTGTCAAGGTATGTATTAAACACCAAACATTGTTAATAGCAATTTTTCATCTTAGGCATTGTTTATCAATCCATAAGCAATAACTATTGTTTGAACATAAATGTTTACAAGTTGAGGTAGGCTTGGCTTTGGCTAGCTGTGTTGTTTACAAATGTGTTCATTTTGCAATACTTATAGCTGAAACGTTGGGGAGCTAAACGAATTAAAAGATGCGTCATTAGGCTTTGAACACATAATGTTATATAGGTCACAGCGCTTGAGTCTTATTCCAGTCCCACGGTCGATGACCCCTTTCAGTGGAAGCTCTGCTCTGTTAACTATATGCATGCATACATAAACCGTACTGTTGTGGCCCAGCGACGAATGCAAAGGGCGTGTATGCTATTGCAAACAGAACCAGATAAAATCCAGTTTAAGTTCAATGTTGATTGAAGTTCCCCTTTTTTATAACTGGCTTAGAAGAACCGCATGCTTTCACGTACATCTCATGTATAAAAAACGGGAATATCTTATTTCCGATGTATAGATCACAATGGATTCTTTCTTCAATATAATAGGTAAACATTTCTATGGAATTTCTATGGCCTTTTTAACATAAATACTTTGATTAGGAAGCATGTGCAATATTGTGAATTTACATATTTCCACTGATAGCATTTGAAATTCCTATATAATAGTGAGTTATTTATTATGAAAGTGTTTAATCACGATTAACGGGAACAACCGGTGTTTCGAGTACTAATCGCCATCATTCGTTATATATGATCGCGAGAGTTTAGTTCCGCAGTCAGCCGCGTAGAGCGCGCTGCGCGTCTGAAACCCCGCGAAAACATCGCATCTTGAATTCCAACCAGGGTCTCTCTCCACCCATGCGTGTATGCAGAAATTACGAACTGCGAAATGTTTCTTGCCGAATTTGCAAGTGGTGTTGCACCTTTCTTCGCAAGTCACTTGTTCCGAATAGTAATCCGGGTTTTGTAGTGTGTCGGTGCACGGTGCGACTTGATATCGGTAGCGTTTGGCAATAAAAAACGGCCTTCGTTTGGAAAAATCCATTGTTATTTGCAGCTTATACCTTGCTGTTTGCGCTTTTGTTACCATTTTGTTCGAAAGTATATATCGCGTGGTGGAGTACAGACATTCGCCCTCAACGCGGAGAGACAGCTTCGATTTGTTGTTTGCATTGTGTGTGCGTATTTGTTTAAATATCATCATCGAAGTAAATATTGTCTCGGTGCATCGTGCTCGACGCATAGCTTCTCTGTGAGTCTTGTTATATTATTAATATGTTGTTTTATACTATTTATATAACTACGTAATACGCAATGCAGTCGCGGCGTGTGAATTTTCATTAAGCGAATATATTAATTAAATATGGATATGGGGCCCCTATATTGATTTACAAACTGACCTAGTTTAAAATGTTACAATTGCAGTAAAGCGTGCTTCTAACTTGTAGATTTATAACGGTTCTAATTGCAATAATAATCGCGGTGAATGAATCGTAACGACTTGCTTAATGTTTGCGAATTGAATTTTTAATATTAATTTGGTAGCAAGGTTAATGAAACTTGAAATTTCGAACACGAAACTTGAAAGTGTCTTTGAAATGCTTTATAATTAAAACGAGAGATTTATTATTGAATAAACATCATAAGGCAACACATAATATGATAAAGTTCGGAAAGATATTGAAAATCATTTTTACATTAGGAAAAAAGGAAACCGGAAATTGCGAATAAATGCGTGTACTACGTTACAGGTGTGTAATATTCGTGGGAATAATGGCATACCCTTTAAATATTGCCCTTGAATAATTTACGAGCAAAAATGAAATATTTCTCCAGCAGGAATATGTTACATTGTCATTAATACTATTTCCTGAGGCACATGTTGTGATAAACTTTGTTATTATATGATGAAATTATTTATTAATGAGCAGGAAGTCATTAAGATTACATTGAATATTTATTTATAACTACGTTGCATGGTTATATTGTATGATGCGTCATTTATTAAACAATGAACTTCTTCGCCTGCGAACGCGCTGGTTGTTGCTGTTGCAACATTGTAAGCAGAGTTATTGATTAATGTGTGCAGGTCGTGCGACTCCCATAGATTACCAGCACCACTATAAGTATTTTTTGAGGTTGGTCAGGTTCAAGCTCGCTAGTTTTCGTTCTCTATTTGCTTTCCTTTCGCGTGCGTTCATTTTCCATGCGCTTCTCACTTTTATTCGCCCGAGTCGTAAGCGTCAACTTCACGCCACGTATTGATTTAATCGTAGGCTCACATTTCGTCCTGAAAAAAATTTGAATGAACTGATAAATCCTGTGCCTTTCAATTCAAATTTCTAGAAATATTCAGGCTAGACATACACACACAGCAAATAAACTAACGCATTTCTATGGAGATCATTTCCGAGATGTCGGGACGCTATTTATAACTGCTGTACAACGATAAGTTCATATAAATTTTAATGTATTTTGCAATACGTTATCGTTAAGTACAGATAACGATAAAATTGTCATAAGTTCACAAATATGTGCTATGTTGCTATCATTTTCATTTCGTTTTGTCTTAATTATTATTTCATATTCCTATTAACTCTATTTTCGTTTGCGGTTAATCCGGTCCAATTAATAACTAAGCATGATACCAAACCGTCATTATCGAGGAAGGATCTTGCATGTTACAAAAACATTGTAATTATTTAGTGGCATGCAATGAACCATTTGCTGTTACCTTGAAATTGAAACAAACCCCGCATTCGCTTTTGTTTGTTTACTCGGAATTTTCTAGATTTTTCAAGCAATATCATTTATTTTTGCTTACCTATGATTTATTCTATTCCACGTCGCGTATTTATTTGCCAGGAATATATGTTTCAATAACAGCGTGTGAATAGCGTTTCCATGCTTCGTGCGGCAAGTTTGCACGGAAGATAGAATATTTACACGCACATGGTGCAAAAAGTCAAGGACGATCGGGACGGACTAAACTATTTATTATTATTAATCCGAAGCCGCAAAAACGATCGAAGATGAGTACGCGGCATGGCGTCATCGGCGAAACGGGGCTATAGTGGTAGGTTAGTACATGTGTGAACGGCAGGGAAAATTAAAATTCATCCGTTGGCGAAAAGCTCAACAATGGCGTTGTTACGCTAGGATTTCGCCTGCTCCCGGTGCGCTGTGGGTTTTATTTTTTCGGTGTCCGAGGTCAGTACATCCTGTGCAACGCGATTGCATGCTATGTCGCTTGTACGCATGGAAATACAAGCAGTTTACGATTTTCCCTCTCGGTGGTGGTTTCATGGGGGGGCTCATAGTAAGCGAGGAGCGTAAAATTTTCATCGATCCGAGCGCTCGCTTTCCCCCAAACGTTGCTCCCCCATTCTCGGCGAGTTATTTTTCGTCCTTGTACGTTCTGGATGGGTTTCCATATATTCCGTATTCAAGCAATCTACGCCTCATTTTAAATGGGATTTTTCCAACTTTAATGGTGGAGATATCTTTCGGAAAATGCATTCTGCGGCTCCGGTTAATGCGAGCCACATTTTCCGACGTGTTTGCGCATGGTTTAAGTTTATTTACGTTAGTTGCTTGATCGCAGATACAAAGGAGAATATTTCCGTGAAAATCGGTTGGGCGCTGAAACAGTTGCTCGCTGGAAAATTAATCAAAGTTATAATGAACATTCAGCCATCAAAGCGCGTGCCGCGTACTTGTAAAGCCGTGCGCCACCCAACGATTCTGCGTTTCCTTTCCGTGAAGTCGTCTTGGCTCTTAATGTATGAAAATACAATTTCAATTGCATGCGCTTGTTGTAATTCTGCAATTACATTCGTGTGTTGGCGGCACCGTTCATTTTCCAGCGTGATTGATGCAATTAAAATCTAATCATCTTATAATGAGTGCAATTATATCAATAATTCTTATACGTAACATGCTTCGATACAATTAATTCAACGATTCTCTTAATTAGTATCGGCCATTGATATTATGCTAAGTAATAATTATTTTACATATTTTTACGTTTCGAGTTCATTTCCTCGTTCAGTTTGTCGCACAAAAGCAATTTGAATGCGAATCATTCTAGAAATTCAAGCAAGCTGTAGCATTCATGATTAAAAGATAATATCAAGGTTGCACATAATAAACACCACGCATAATATCTCTGCAACGCATTGCGCATTGCAATCTGCTGCAATACGCTGCAATTTATCGAAAGAAAGCGTACATTGTTGCGTGGTTTTTTGCATAAATTCCGGATGTAATTTTATATACGCCCTACAGCGTTGTTCAACAACAGTTATTATTCGCTGAACAACAAGCATTAAGAATAATGTAATAATATCAACAACATGTCCATTAAATTAAATTCCTAGATTTATCTAGTAATGCGTTGCGGGCATGTTTATCACTGACATGCACTTTGTTTATTGCTCGATTGAAAATGAATTGTGGAATTGTGCGATTCTGAAAGCAAATTAATGGAGGAAAAATTATTGATTGTGCTGTAATGAAATTCATTCATAACAAAATTAGTTATGCCAACTTATTTTATTTCCGACTTGTGTTTAATTAGATTTCATAGAGTGCTCGTGAATTAGAATATTTGCAATTATTTTAACCACCGCACTACACACATGCGTGCCTGCCTGCTGTATATAGAGATAAATTTATTTATACATGTAATTTGTGTTCGTTTTGCGTGGTACTAAATTACAATTGGAAGTGTGTCTCGCGCTCTGCCGCCTCAATCTATTTATACAGTTGTGAACATCATTGCGACGCAGTTGCTTGGAAAATGACCTTGTGCAGTCATTTGATTTCGTGGAATATTGCAAAGATTGCTCTTCTTATGTCCTGTCTTACAACATGCACTCGTGTAATGCACATAAATATGGCGTGCAATGAGTAATTGCAATAAATTCAATTGTTTGATGCGACACTCAGCTTATTGCTAACAGATAGTTGGTGTTGGGCGTGGGGTAATTCTTTATTTATGCTAATAACTTAATTAGTAATCGATCAAGTTAAATTTACGACTTGGAAGCATCGTATAATTGTGGAAATTATCGTTATATGCAAAAAAAGTATGTTATCGTCTATTTACGCATAGTATCTTATCAATTTCCCACCGTCTCATTTCACTATTGGTCTACCGAACAAGTGGTAAATTTAAAATCATTACTGCGATAAATGCTAACATAGTATTCAGCGTATCGAGGCCGAGTCCTTGAAGTATTTGAGGAGTGCGAGTGCATCCTCTTAAATTCATTGAGCATCCAGTGCATGGCATTACAATTTACAATGTAGTATAATACTGTGATGCAACACAATACATTTCGAGTTGGATGATGTGGGCGTTTACCTTGAATGACTCGATTATTTTCGATGCAACGTTGGAGATTTCCTGATAATGATATAGGTGCGTAAATATCGGTGAACCGAAACGTTATTTCACTGCGTCTGTGTGCATCGCTAACATATTTTTTGTTAAGATAGGCTCGCTCGCGCCGAAAATGCGCATATAAATAACGCCACCTGCTCGTCATCCTATAAATAGTAGCAAGGATTGCTCTTTTATTCGATTGGTTTAGCACAAAATACTACGAAGTATTTTGCTTTGTTTCACGGTGTAGGCTTGATGCGGAAATGAAATTTTTCGGGTAATTTATACTTTGCAAATTGCTTTCCTATTTTCATATTCCGCGTACAGCAAGTTTTGCTAAAGATAAAAATAAATTATGATAATATACAGGAAATTTTCATGATAAATTTATGCGATTTTGTTGTTAATTCTTATTTAAAAATAGCGCGTACCTACTTGAAAAGCTTAATTCGCGCGCATGGCGATTTATAACAACATTTGTACTTTATCGTAAATGTTGAATTATGTAAGTGAAAAACAACGCACCTAATGCGAGATAATTAGTATGCCGAAATTTTAAACTAAAGTTCAAGTTTTAACAGCGCTTGGCGCGCATTTGTAAAACTGGTAGAGTTGGTTGTTTTCGTGTATGTAGAGTGCTCGCTCGTAGATAATGAATAAAAAGTAGCTCTAATTTGTATTTCGTGATAAATTAGCCTCCGATACAAGGCAAACGAGTCAACGACAGGGTAGACGTCGTCGCTTGTTGTTCTTCTCATTGAGTGTTTCAAGTTTAAAGTTAATAACTTTTTTTTTTGCTCGAGCGAATGTAATAATGAAATGTGTTGAACATTTTTCGTTATGCAATCCTTTGTTTTTATATACCCACATATAAACATGACGAACGCGATATTATATAGGAAATGAAATTGTTTAAATTTTTTACGTGGTGTGGTTAATTTCAATTTATGATACATTGTTGATAAAAGTTGTGGTGTTCGATGAAAATATACATTTTTAGGATGGCTTGAAAAATTACTTCATATTTAATTATTTTTGAGTTAGATGTTTGAAAAATAATAGAATTGAACAAAATTTTCACATTTTTGTGCGTTGACATTTTCAACCGCATATTTCATAAATCATTTGAACATATCATGTGCAAATTAGGAAAGGAGACATTAATAAAGATCCGTTTTGTGGATCGAATAAATTATACAATGCTAATACTTCATATTAGTAATAAAGTTCAGTCGCAATTTGAATTCCAAAATTATTAAGTCATAATTCATAATTTAATAAATGAAAGTACTACCTGAAATTTAATTCTTCGTAATCATGTTTAAAGCCTATTAAGTACTTCGATTTTACTCAGTATTGTATTTCGGTTTTACTTGCAAACTAAAATAATTGTTTGAAATGAGGATTTGTCTACAAAATGTAAATTAATTTAATGCAAAATGCGTAGGCGTCTTGGCCTTAGCTATAAACGAATGCTGATCACTGTTGTGAAACAATGTGTTGTGTTTATTGTTCATAATTTACGCATACATTATGCATGCTCGTAGCTGGCAGGATTGCGTTGAATGCGCGCCATTATCGCACTTCCTTTGATGGATGGCTTATTACCGCACGGCTCGGATCCAGCCAACCGAAATACCATGTTCAAGTAGTGATGCATTAAGGTAGGTCATTTAGAGGACGTTTTTCCTACGATCCAACGTACGCGTACAAGCTATGTACACAATTTAAAACACAACGATGCACTATCACGACCATATCGCAATCGCATTAAGTTTTATTT
The DNA here is from genome assembly GCA_030264675.1 of Anaulacaspis nigra. Taxonomy (NCBI): domain Eukaryota; kingdom Metazoa; phylum Arthropoda; class Insecta; order Coleoptera; family Staphylinidae; genus Anaulacaspis; species Anaulacaspis nigra. Next base: position 31,853 of record JARJDV010000237.1, on the reverse strand, counting down.
GAATTAGTTGGAAATGTCTATATTAACTAGTGGAAATAATTTTATGGCTCGAATGATGAGATATTTAATTATAGAATAATGATTTACTACATAAGGAGCGCGTTGATTTCTGTTGAGATTTATCACGGAAGAAAATGGGCACGATATAAAAAGCCGTCTTAGTTAAATAAGATGCAAAGTTGTCCTGTCATGTTAATCCTATTTGTGTATTTTGTTGTTGTTGGCACGAGATTCACAAAGGATGTATAAGCTTCCTTGGTAGTTTAATATTCTTTCGAATTTTTAGTGTTTTAATGCAGATTAATTCAACTAAATTTTTTCGATTAACTTCTCTAAGCGTTGAAATAAGAATTACATAACGCTGGTTAAAATTCGCGGAAATACTAAGAAGCAGTTGATAATATTAAAGTAAAAGTAAAAGTTTACTTCCCCCTTAGCAGTAACTTTTTATCTACGGCATAGAAACGAAATTTCGGCATCAAAGCAAATACTGAACATAAAGCAAGTTTAAACTCTTGAAGAGATAATTAATAATTAAACATTCACGCAAGGTCAAATAACTTTTATCATAAAAAAAAACTTTTATCAAAAAGTTGAAAAATAAACTGCAAAAACGTAATGTATTATAATAATATGTCATGATTAGAATACCTAATTTTAATTTATTAATCCAGCTCAACAAAGGTGCGCTGATAACTAACTACACCGTGTAATTAAACAAGGCACCATGAGATGATTATAATTTATGATTTGTCATTTTCCAGAAATTGGATGTGATTCGGCCGTTTTTTCCCAGTCGTAATTTTAATGTGCGTTTCGATGATTAGTGGCAGTTTTAATTATCTTATCAACACGACGGGCGCAAAGCTATTGTTTGCTTCTCTGGTATTTTCGAAACAAATAGCGCGCGTCGTTTCTTTTTGAAGTTTACTTCGAGTCATCGCAATGCCGACGGACCAAATGTATTTATTACTAGGCATTGCGCGATGATAATGAGCCTTTGACACTGGCTGGTTGGCTTTTGTTAATGATTATTTAATTACTTCACTTATCGCTTGTTATTCATTCATTAGCTTCTTTTGTTTTTGAGTGAGCGAACTCACTTACGGCGCTCACTTACTTAATCATACCTCTCGAATACGAAGGCGTTCAGCACAAGTAGGCATAGCAAATTATAAAATTATGATTCAAGTGTTTTTGAGAAATCGATGCATTATTTAATCATATTCAACCTTGAAGAAGTCTTCTGTACTTAAATCACTCTTATATAAAAGAATGTCCTCCCATTAATCGTAGTTGTAATTTATTCGAGCAGGCGTTTAATAATTTGGTTACATAAATATCACTTGCGAGGCGGTGGTAATTATACAATCGTCACGTTTTAATTTATGATTTATGCGCTCTGCTTCTCTTTTTACCAAAGTAAGTGAGCCAACTCTCTGTTTGCACTTTTGCAAATTCTTCTCTTTGTTGCCTCAACAAGGTAAGTAGACTGCCACTGCTGTCGCTCGCTGCTGAAGTACAGAAAGCAACAAAGGCAGGTAATTCGTCCTCGTGCGCCTCTTTTGTGCTTAGCATTGGCGTGCAATCAATATTTTTGTTTAATACCAGGCTTATTTCCGGCGTTTTTGCCGAATCTGCGCGACGCCATTGACGTCATAAGAATAAACAATTTCGCATGCGCGCGAAAGACGACGCCCGTCGCGATTTATTTCAAAAGCATTTTAATTAAAGACTTGCGGTAGTCTTTAAAGAGACTACTTTTCCAACTTGGAAACGAATTTCGATGATTCAATAAAACGCCTTCTTTGCATATCCACCTTCATCACCCGTCCAAGGACGCCTAGCACAAGTAGTGCAATCCCTCAAGGACCCTACGCTTAGATTCCAAGGACTTATTCAAGCATTATTATAGAAAACCATGTATAGCGTGCTTTGTTTTGTCTCATATCCGGATGTGACGTAACTTTGCGCGCTAGTTTTATTTGTGTTCAGTAACAATTTCATCAAAACGTCTAGCAATACGGGCATTCCGAATTGGAAAACGCTTGATTAACGTGGCCTACTTTTTCATCCCCTAATGATCCTGTTTCATATAATGATGCCTCAAAGAACGACACGTGCCTTCCGTGAATCGTGAAACAAAACACTTCAACTTCCTTGTGAATTTAATACATTAGAATTTATATAAACATCGTTGCTCTTAAATTACTTTTTTTGCAATAGGAAATTGCAAAAAAAAAAGTAACAATATTACATTATACTTAGTTGCCCAATTTCGTTTAAAGAGCGAAAAAGGAATATTTCCTATAATAAAAAAACGCCCGAGGCCATAATTTTTTGTTGTTCTGGCATGCAAGTAATAAGTAACAAAATACCACCACAAAGTTAGATGGCGTCATGAATTAAATTAGGCTCAGCAACAAGGAAGTCAGTCGTATGAAATTAGATTTTTTAATATTATGCAAAGTTATTCAGTTTTATGATTAAAATGCCTTGATTTCAATAACTCAAGTCGCAAAATAATTAAAGGCAGACATCGGGAGTTTTGATTTAAAGCTCTTCGCGATGAATGCCATGAAAGTTTTCCATCAAAACTAAATGGCATAAATAGGTAAGTACGTCAAAGGAATTAGAAAATAATTCGGTGGCAATGTGCATGTATGTATCGATTCACAAGCGGGGCTGTCACCGAATGGGCACGAGTTTGCACACTCACGCACACTGCGAAGCAAGGCCGAATTACATTTTATAAATAAAATGCGAAAACGAAATCGGAAGCTGTTGCGCGGCGCGAATTTAGCGAAGCGAACGGCGAAGAGAAAGAAGAACGCCGATGCGTTGGACGCGTGCAAAGAACAAGGAAGCTGAGGAAACGCGCGTGGCGGGCGGCGTCAATGCCGGCTCGCAAAATTATTGTAAAACCTACGTACACCGCCCGTAATCGCCCAATTCGCCACAATGATGCGCGCTAGTTTATTCGCCGGCATTAACTTGGCGGGTGGTTGACGAGCTGATAGAATATTTGAATTTAATTCGCTTGGTGCTTCATTCAATTTTCTGCTCGCGCCGTAATCACCCGCTATTATGAGCGCCAGATTGGAATTCTGTCTGCCAGTGCGGAGGCAGGGCCGCCGTGACGAATGCAAAAAGAATACATGCGTACAATTGCACAAGCTCGCAGAAAATTGAAAATGGCTTTATTGGCTTTGCAATATTCAATATGCTTTTTTTACCCTCTGAAAACAACACCCTCTTAGCAGCGGATATATCAAATAATCGAAGAAAGGATTGACTCAAAAATAATTTGTTATCTATAAATACGCTTCACATGAGATTTATGATAATTTTATCTCACACGCTTCAAGTTCTTTTTTCGTATTGAATTGCTCGTAATTTTCATGAATGCAACGTTTGAGCAATAATAGATGAACCAAATGCATTAATGATAAACACGTGTATATTATTGATATTATTATTTGTTGCATTGATAAACATTGCTAGACATATTTGTGCATTTCAGTTAAGAGTTGAGTATGGTTTATCGACTAATTGATTTAGTATACAGCTCACCTACTAAAGTTTTTATTTATTCGATTGCACCAATAAGTAAACAACATCGCCGTCAAAATGCAATCGCATGTATAAATAGATTTTGAAAAATGTGGCGCATGTGCGATAATATTTAGCAATTATTTAAAAAGCTTCAGCAATTGTTCATTTCGTCTTTTGTTCCGCGTGTCTCTTTGGAGGGGAATTAATTGAAATTTTTGCGTAATAATCTGAGAAGTTATTAAATTTTATTTTTAGCTGTAAGATGCCCCATTTTTTAAGATTTCATTTCTTTTTATGAATAATTACCGTGCTTAAAAAAGAATTAATTTTCACAATATTAAAAATGCTTTAAAATGAAATACTAAATTAATTTTTCTAATCGTTTCGTGGAAACGTACCAACTCGTTAAAGGTACATAAAATCCACCTCCACGCAGGATAACTGGTAATGGACTCTTGTAATTCCGCAAACGAAATGCACTCGACGAATAAACGGCGTAAAACTGTTGCGATTTGATTGCTAATAATGAACGAGATGCCACTGGAGCGTAATTAATTTTAATCGCCTTAATAAGGGCGAAATGATTCACGAGCACGTTCGTATTCATGCCACACGCAACGTTTTTGCCAAGTGAAAATCGTGCGCAATGTGTAATTTATAATTCAAATGTTTCAAATACAGCAAAGTCGCGCATTACTCGAAATTAAATCTGATCATACATGTGGTGTGATGTTGAGTTTATGACATATGCGCCAGAAATGTTCGTCGGCCGGCTTTTGTGTAGTTGTTACTTACCCACAAAGTGCTCACACGCCTGCTGACCTTTCCAATAGTTTCGACGTTAACTGATTTGGTCTGCTGTTATGGGCATCGAAGCGTATGTACGGAAAGCATGGCAGGCACATACGAAACAAAATGTTTCGATGAAGGTCGGAGTCCTTTCGATTGTTTCAGAAATTGTAGCTCTCTTCTGCAGAAGGACATCAATTGTAATATTAGCTAACTGATGAAATGCCAACGCTGCTACTCACATTTATCTCGATTATATAGGCACTAATGGCTTTTCTTACCGCTTGTTACAGATCATCGCGGCAAGATGAGCAGCATGGATAGTGGCGGTGATTGCGAGACCGAGGAGGATTCTGCTCCTGAAGCGTGCGTCTCGCCTGAGGACGGCGCACAGCTGCCAAGGTACGTACATCTCTCCTCTTTCAGGCCCATCGGCGACTGAACAAAACAAATCAATAATACACGTGGATGAAACATCACGCGTTTATCCAGACTTTGCGAGCCCGTCGGTAAGTGCATTAAAATGATGAGAAACCTGTTGAGGAGCGCATGCCGTATTATTTCGCGATTTGAATTGAATCATGTCAAGGATAAAGGTTCTTCGTATTTTTCTATAGATAAACAGCTATTTTCGCAACAGAAGGACTTTATTTTGCGCACAATATCGCAAAATATGTCAGTTATACTTTTGCTCAAATACAAAGAAAGTTGAGCTTTTATATTTAGACCGACTTGGCTAAGTACTTCGCGTAATGGACGTCCTGTTGAATGAGCGAAGAGCGCGCACTCCATAAATCGTTCGGCTTACATCGAAAATATGATGAATTTGACAATTTATAAGTCGACAAATCAATGTTAAATCTCTATTGGTTATTGCGGCGCGCGTTTAATGGCATTGCGCTGTAAGATACTTAGAGAGCAGCGCCATCAACCGCAACTTTGTAATCTCGCTCTATTAGAACGCCGACGAGCGTGCGAACGTTTGCCTGCTGCGGCAAGTGCTCAAGCAGTAAGGATAGGCGCTTTTTGGCATGTTTTGTGGTTCGCAAGGACTTCATTTTTGCTGGGCAGCGAACACACAATTGCCGCTTAGAACACGCTCTCAGCTGGTGCGCGCTTCGGTCGCGCTCGGACTTAGAAACGCGTGGAGCGGGCGCGACGGTGCTGCTTTTGCCGGGTACGCGCTCCTCGCGTCGCCGTCGTGCCGCCGCCGTCTATACAGATTAGAGTCCTTGGTATATCAGAGTCCGCATCATCGGTTCAGTTGCGTGGAAACAGCGCGCCCGTTCGCTGTCGCTGTCGTTGTCGCCGTCGTCGTCATCATCATCATCCTCGTCGTGTCGCTCATGCGAAACTTCAGCCCGAACAGATAGACACGCGCGCACCAACGCTAAAAATTTCGCATTCAGCATCGCGCAATACGCAAAGCGCGCCGCATAAATTAGAATTTTACATATTCGCGCGCGCGCGCGCGAGTTCGTGGTGCCTCCTCAGCCAGAGTGAACTGGTGTGTTCGCCGCGTGTGCGTTCGTCGTCCAATGCATACGCGTTCTGCTGCCAACTTGACTAATTTTTCTTCGCACCCGGAAAGCGTACTTCATTTACCTCCCCCGCCGCGTGTGTCAAGTGTTTACGGTGTTTGTTCGTCGCCGCATCGCACGGAGAGCGAGCACGCACGCTAGGAATATTTGCAGCTCCTTCCCTCCGGATGCGAACAGGTGGCGGCGTCGAAAATGAGGCGGCAATCGTAAACAAGCCGCGCGAAACTTTGTGTGCGACACTATGAGTGCTCTTAAAAACCTACTGTTTGGATTAATGTTACTTGTTACTTATTAGTGCAAACACATACGTAAACAAATACGCCGAAAAAGTGCTCGCCGATTGTGCAACTTCTCCTCCTCGAGCGATTCGAGCGTGCGAGCGCAAAGTCGCAAGTAAACAACATGTATACGAATAATCCGGGACCCGGACCGGGACCTGGTCCCAGCTATACGAACACCAGCATCAATTGCAACCCCATGTTCAACAACTACATGAACATGCTTGACCAGCAATGGTACAATAATGTGCTGGCAGCGAATTATCCGTCGCTCACGGAACAATCGTCTAGGTCAGTGCTTTTCATTATGTTGTGTCCGCGCCACGAACCACATCTATCATCACGCAATATGCAGTTGTTTGTTGGTCATCATTCTCCTCCCCGCCGCTCGCGCTAATGTATACATGGATTATATGCGGTTATCACTCAGTTATCGCATGCATAATGCATGATGTTTAATAATACGACGCAGCGTTATTGTCAAATCCGACGGATGCGTTTATATTCCAGTATCAATGCAATATTTATTCAGACTCCTTGAAATTGTTTCACTTAATGAATATCAGCAAAGTTGATTTCTGAAAGCTTTCAAGCTTTTATTGAATTCTTTCCGTCTTCAGGTTTCAGTCTTTTGTGCAAGGACGAAGTACTTGCGCGCTCTTATTGCGTTTCAATTTCTAACCGGCAGAGTTTTCTTCCGTTTTCTTCCCGTTTTTATCCTGATCAGGATGTTTGCTTTAATTATACGAAACTTGAACGTGCAATTATGATTATTATTACTGTCGAATTGTTTTTTGTAGTATTTTTTTCGGAAGGACACTTTTCGCGAGTTTGTCGTTTTCGCTTTTTTTGTTTTGAATAACGCGGGCGCACGTGTGTCGGCCGTAATCACATTATAAAATTTTGCTTCAAGTTGTTTCGCTACTTTGGTCAATGATAAATCAAGTTTTTGAGACTTGAGATTTTTCTGCTCGAAGGGAACGCGCACGAGTGAGTGAGAGAAGTATTGTTTTGTTATTGATTTATACGCGAAGCCATCGGCCGACGAGACTACGATTTCTAATTTTTGCATATATAATATTCAGGTGTTTTCATTTTTTTTGCGCGCGCACACCCGTATGAGAGGTATATAGTACTAAAATAATCGCGTTTTTGCGCTAAATTATTGGCTATTTAGTGAAAATATTTACAAACTGTGATGTCAGAGTCGCAGCACCATCACGAACAATGTATGTGCTTCAGTAAAGTATTCATTTCGAATTACTGCACACACATATTTCAGATTAGTTGCTATCCAACAAGTTGATAGCCAGAAAGCAACAGGTCTTTGGGAACAAGCCACACAAAATAATTGACATTTTTCAGGCACATTTCAGCGATAGATGAGTTTTTGTTTATTAGTTCGCTCGACTATATAGCGAAATAGTATTTAAATCATTTTGATAAGGGTCTGGTTCAAAGTATTTAAGGCATTGTATGCTATGTTTCATTTGCTCTAGCACATTCAATGGCTAATCAGAGCTATGTATGTACATTTATTCAAACACCACAATCGTAGACAATTTTACGACGTGTGTTTAGTTCAATACTGAACCGCAAGGACATGCGACATTGAACCTCTAAAATTGGCATGCTCATTCTCATCAGCATATTCGTTTTAATCATTTCAGTAAACATAAATCTATATGAATATTGTTTTTCATGCGACCGACTACGACGAGTTTAGATTACACACGTCCATTCGATATTTGTTTCTTAATTATGTTTACTTGTATGTGCTGCCGTTGTTGTCCGCTTGGCAATTACTACAAACAGTTTTTTACTCAAATATATTTATTATTTGTTTACATACATCCATCCACCGAACATGCGTGGTGCTTCCGTTCGATTATGAAATAATAAAATATGTATAGCTTCAATGTCAAAGGAACGAGTTAGCTATGCGCATGTATCATCGTCGTCAATGAAAAACAATATGCTTATGAACAATTTTCAACAATTTGGGCGTTTTGCGGCGGCAGTTAATATCGTACATTATTGAAAGCAAAAACACTTAGACTTAATGAACGATGTGAAAATCATTATCATCGTAATTCTGAATATTTAGACACACAATGAACAGGTAAATTCTATGATGCGCATAAAAATAAAATCGCTGTCATTGGATGGAATGTGGCGAGCTATAACACGACGCATTTTTTTAAATTAAATATATTTCGAATGGAACCCGGTATAAAAATAAATATTAACATGTGGGTGAGTGCTTCCAAAGCTCACAGGAATATTTTTATTTTCCTAGCGGTTTACATAGAGCGTAAAATAAGCAAAGCGTGTGGCACATACGCGTGTACTTAAGTAAAATTAGCGGCAAATTTGAAATTGCGCGCGTTTCAACGCATTTCAGTTAAGTGCACGTTTTAAACGCTCCGGGTTGTTGAATGTGTTTATAAACACTCAACTCACCAACCAGTTGCATTTCCGTATAAAAGCGCAGCGCAGTCTACAACCCTCGCTTTGTTGTACTACGAAGCGCAAAGTACAATTCACTTGCAGAAGTTGCTCGTGCAACACGCGAATCGGTGCTTTGTTTCTTTTTCGAATCAAAGCACATCCACCACTTGGAAGCGTACTTTTCAATTTATCTCTTCGCCTGCAAATTGATATTAGAATTGTCAAAGGATATTGACAGCATCGCAGAATTGGCGCAAAAGCAAAAGTGTGTTTTCGACAGGATAATAAATCATTTTTTCGCATCCCTTTCGGAGACGTCTTATTGTTACTTTATCCTTGTTAAATTCGTATTATGTAAAGAAAGAATGGAACTGCAACAAAATGACGACTGAAATTAAAATGGAAGATTTATTTTTAAAGACTGAACTAACTGGTTATTGATCAAAGACACACGTATATAGTAATAATCTATGTTTACGCATAAGATATGAATAGCAAACGTTTAATACCACCTATCTTGCACCTGTTTCGTATAATCGTGAAATCTTCCTAGTTAACGTATCATTTATCTTACTTGTTTAAAATAACAAGGTAAAATTGAGTGAGTAGAAGATAGATAATCTGATTAGAAATCTGATATGTGAACGCTAAGTAAAATTGCATTGAGTCGTATGTTTTGTTTGAACAGTTGCAGACAGAGCGCTATTGGTGAAATATAGACTATTGCTCAGCATCCATGTTGCTATTGCGCCGTTGTCTATTTATTATTTGACGACCCTGGCGCGAGTTGGCTTGGCGAAGTTTTGCGCTTCTGTCTATACCTACATGCATGCACGTTCGGATGCAATACGGCGCGCAGTAGATGCAGGAGCAAAGTGCAATTTGTTTGCCTTTTTGCCGTCTATGATCATAGATCCTGCCTCCTAGACCTCTCTCACTGCGAGCGCGAATGCCTAGGCGCGCTGGCCTTCAGACAGCTTTAAAGTTATCCTACACGCCATCCTATCGATGACGCTCGCGCGCTCTCTCTAGGAAACTAATAATATAGCGAGCAATGCCGCCGCATCGCCAAAACACTCGCACGGATGCAATAATAAAATAACTTCGGACATCGTTCGTCGCTTCACCGGCCGGCCGGCCGGTTCGAGTTGTGAATCGCATGCAAAACCGTTAATCAAATGCAAAAGTTGAAAACAGTTCGGTTATACACATTTCAGCATTTCGAATCTTGACTGATGGCATTGATTTTGATCTATGCGTTATTGACGAACGATAAGTTAATCTATTCGCAAGCGAAATACGAAATAGTCGTAAAAATTTATGCGATAGAGAAGGCACATAAATCATATGCGCGCAGCAGCAACACATCTCGTTATTGCGGTGTTAATATTTTTTACGTGCATTATGTTCGGATTGAGAACGATTTCAATATTCCGTTGGATTCATCGATTCGACGGACCTTGAACTCACTGATACTCATTAATAATCATGTGAATGCGAAAGAATATGCCAAAATTTATGTGCGACGCATACACACACGCAGGTGTTCAATTTCGATTGGCTGTTTTGTTTCATTAATATTAAATATTTGTACATGTCCCTCTTGTAGCACTTATAATTCGGCGAATCTCTGAAGTAAATCAAGCACATTTAGGGTGTAGATTTCTGCTTTAATTGTTTGAATGTACATACGTGGAAAACTTGATTTGTAATTGTGAGCGTACCAAGGTGTCGCGATGATTATAAAATTACACCCGCTTCAGCATACACATTGAAGCTTAATTTACGGTTTAGATTTTCATCGTTACGTCGTAAATGTTCTCACGTTGCGTTGCCTTAGTTACAAGCTTGGGGTTATCATTCATTCCACATACTGGTGTATCGAGAAAAGTGCATATTTTGATGTGGTAATCATCATCCGACAAGTTTGCACATGACACGTGTATAAACTGGTAATTATTTTCCATTTAAGTTCTCTTGTTGAGCTTCGCGGCTTTAATTTCAAAAAGAAACTGTGTCGTATCAAATGTGAAAATATTCCTCGTTCAAAAGATGATGTATTGAAAACGATTTCGTGGTGGGCTGACAGAAATCGGATGATTCGCAAGATACGCACGAACTTGTTACAAAGTATGTATTTGGCGCTTTAAAAAATCTAATACGTCTTACGTTAAAAATATTCTCAACGTTTCAACAACTCACCTGATATTTACAAGAGATGCTTTATGTGTACGTGTTGGGCATACATACATAGTTATTATTGCGCTTAAGTATATTAGACATAATAAAAGCTAATTGAAGCTGAGTCATTTTTTACCCATATAACTATGAACGGGGGCACGCTCTTTGTGTACTCGCCTACATGCTTGGCTGCGCTTGAATTGACTTAAACCCAGGCTATGGAAACTCGTAAAATAGCTACACCTACCTATGTCAACTCAATGTATACTTGATTGAACGACGTGGTCCTAGACAGACAAACAGCGCGTGAATGTGAAATGTGCGCAAACGAATATTAAATCTTTAAATACGTCCCTTGACCTATACTAACGTACACTGCGTTATTACAGAATGTATGTACGCAGTTCGAATGAAACAACGCCGGGTGCGTCATTCATATTTAATAGAATAAATAAATAGATGTCAAGTTGCTAGGTGCATTACATGCACTGTCCAGATCATGTGTGTGATAATTAGCGAAATTATTTGCGCAAATAATGTCTGTTATTACTTTTAATATTTATATTAATGTCCTTTGATGTCAGCAGAAGGATAATGCGTTGTTTGGCTTTTAATTAAGTGGCGTTGCTACTTTCTTAGAATTTATTAATATTTCAACATTATTATTAAACTGTTATATGATTGATGTTTACATAACAAGCAGCGGAAAGAGTTTACCGGGAAGAATAACGCAGGAAAATAAATTTCATTTGTTGTGTTTGGTACAATATTGATGCACGTTTATAAAGTATTAATAGTGTTTTCAAGACTGAAGTTTTCCATTCATTTTTAGTGAATTTCGTTCGTTTTACATGGATAACATGAAAATCATTAAAGCTACGCTATAATTGAATACTTTTCTTCGAACAGTTTACGGAAACAAAGGATGAAAGGTGACACATTAAAACTAATTGCACGTCCGTGTTCAACTTTTCCCAAACTTTCAAACAAGCAGATTTTGCTAATGAGAATAAGCGAATACATCGGGCGAAACACGTGGAAAAGATCTAATTAACGAAATAGCATTTTCATTCAACTTTGATGTTTATTCGTATTTTCCTATTACTGAAGTAAAGGAAAAAACTAGGCTACTGCATTTCAAAGTGACCTAGGTAGTCTGTGATCGTCCAAATGCAATTAGCTCATTTATATAACAGCCTGGAACGCTGATACTCCATGAAGTTCATGAGCATTATCGGATTAGTTTATGTAACTATTTTTATATTTGTGTAAGCTTTTAATACTCAAAACCAATATGGGATTACGTTATGTCATAGAGTTAACAAGTTACATATTATAATGCACATGTGGAAAATTAACATGCAAATCATGTGCATATACGACCAGCCACGCCGTATACAATAATTATCATTATTTTATTGAACAATTAATGAGCGTATAAAATGCATGTTTACTGTTGAGTTTGCATAAATTCTGCAAGCTCAGCAGTATCAATAACAAATTGACATGCAATCTATTTGATGGTGTTTACACTTTAATAATTTGTCACTGATTGAACGAAAAAAATACTGTACTCGGCTAAAGTCAAATGAAGAACGTATTCTAGAAGATTTACTTTTAAGGCGCAGTTAAATTAAGGAATTATATGCCTCTAGGTCAAAATCTATGAATTCTGGTCGATACGTTACGTAAGCGCGTTCCAAAAATTCCACTATAATTTCTTGGTAAACATTGTTTTTATGTCTTTTTGTATTGGCACTGATAAGAATTCATTCTAAAATAAATCATACTTAAACTTTTATTACATATATGCACACACTAATTCTTGTTGAGGCACTGATTCTGTACCGTAATTTATCGTATTAATTCAATTTAATGTGGGTCAAAATATGAGAATACTGTTGGGTAATGTATTTAAGCATTTAAGGAGTTTGACGTGCAATTTGTGCGGATTGATTTAAAATCACATATAAAAGCGTCGTCTAAATGCACTTAATAAAGAGGCAATTAAGGTTCTTCGCAAATTAACAAACCATGCAAAATATTTCTTCATCATAATCATAACAAGTCAACTAACTTTCTCGTTAAAAGGGTTGAATAATTATACGCTTAATATTCATAATATTACAGTTTCAAAGTCACAAGGATGAGTAAAAAGTTTAACTTTCTATCCTTTTGCAATTATGCAGTAGTTGAGGTTTATCAGTAAACAAATAACTCGACAAATTCTTTAAAAACTTTTCGATCGGCGACTCCCAAGACGCGTAATATTGCTCTCTGGGGGGTGGATGCACTTGGGAGAAGTAGTAAAACTCACAAATTTTGCACATAAGTCGTAAATTATTATAACTTCGAGTTTTAAAGCGAGTTGTGTCCTTTTAAAACTATAATTAAAAACTTTATCAGCCCTTGAAGCTTTTTTTTCATGGTTGTGTATCGAGGGATAGATAGATGTACATATAATATGCACGATGATAATTATACTTGTTATTATTATTATTATTAGCCAATTCAGCTGCACGGAAGTAATGGCTTGCGGATAAGATAGACAATTATGAGTGAATGTTGTCAAGTCGTCGGAAAACCTTGCGCAATGCACTCGAAAATTATACGCGCATTCATGATAGGCACATATCATCATTGTGCGCTCTTCTGTATGCCGCTGATGAGTTTGATGATGTGCCAGTTAATCGTCATAATTGACCTAATTCATTCGAGTTTATCAAGCTCTTTTGTGCGTATGTTTTGCGCGCTCTGTCTGTGCGGAACGGCTAGCCGCAAATGCAATTCTATTCCGCCTTGCATAATATACTCGACAACAACGAGCTGCAATTTTATTGTGAACAATGTGTTTGCTTGCGGTCGGAATCCATTTGTTGATAGAGTGAATTATATTTTTCACATGCATTCCTTTTTCTGTTACAGTAATAGCCGCGAACAGCGCAACAAGGCGGAAAAAATGCGCAGGGACAAGTTGAATTCGTACATATCCGAATTGGCTTGCCTTGTGCCCCTAATATCAAAGAGCCCCAAACGGATGGATAAAACTAGCATACTGCGATTGACAGCAACACATCTTAGAATATACCAGAGTAAGTAGGATGTGTATCAATTCAAATACATGAATTAATGTCAACATATTTCATATTACACTTTTGAATTCTCGCGACAGCCAGCAAATCAGTTGAATTATTGCGAACGTCACCTTAATGCGAACGATAAGCGCGATGCAATATGCAATTAAGCATTATTTTTAATAATAAATGATTAGATTTTGCATCAATTAACGTTAAGCAAAACATTACTTTTCGCGTCGCGAAACTCATAATGCATTCTTAATTTGATAAATTATCTTATCTCGAATTTCTTATCTGGCGTCGTCTGATTGCCATCGGTCATAATATTTGGATTCGAGTTGACATTATACACCGAAAATGGTTCTTTTATTGAAGCAATTGAAATGCGCGAGAACGTAAATTCGTCATAAACGATATACTTTTCATCATCAAGTATTTTATATAAACCAATCGTATGAAATAATTAACAATATTTAGAGATGGCTGGTTGCGCCAAAGTATAATATAAACATTTAAGTAGCGTTTTAAACAGTCTAAATATGCATATAGTAATTACTCTAGAATATTTTCTAACGTCATATCGCATAGCAAATACGAAACGTTTTCATTTATATGGTCTGGCATTTTTAAAGATAGTCGTGTAGTTATATTTAATTGCTTTCGAACATAAATTAACAACAATGCGTTTTTATTTGTTTCAGCGTTATTAAATGGCAATTGTGAAACAATGAATATGCCACCTGAAATTGACCAATATGTACTTGAGAATTTAGTTTGCGAACAATTAGGCGGCTTCTTAGTGATTCTTACTGGTACCGGTAAAGTGATTTTCGTTTCACCGACAGTCGAAAATATTTTAGGACATTTACAGGTATGTGTTTCTTGCAGATGTATCTAATCTTACTTGAGCGCTATAATTAATTCACCTCAATTTACAGACTGACTTGATGGGCCAATCCATCTTTAATATACTTGCACCAGATGATTTGAGCCGCTTCAAGACGTATCTGCGAACTGATCTTGTAACGGATTCTGACTGGCGAAAATATTTTAATTTGCGATTGCGTCGTGCGGGACCACGCAGCGAATCACCTGTATACGAATCCATTGAGGTGATGGGCGTAAAACATGTTACTCGTACGGTTCTACCGCACGCCACCGAATCGCACTCAAGGGAATTGCAGACAATGAACAACGATGTAAGTTGCTTTTGCTTGTGTTACTTATCTAGCTCTTCTTAGCGGTCATGAATGCTGAGACTAATTACTTTGTGTTGTAGATGTGGGTGTTTTTCATGCGTCTGAATCGGCCAGAACCGATTACCGATCAACTGATGGAGGCCAGCAAAGATGAATATGTTACCAGACATCTAATTGATGGCAGAATTATCAATTGTGACCAAAGAATATCATACATTGCTGGCTACATGATTGAAGAAGTATCTGGCTTGACAGCCTTCAAATTCATGCATCGAGACGATGTACGATGGGTCATGATTGCATTGCGACAGAGTAAGTGTTAGATGATTGATACAAGCGCTCTTATCACGGATAATCCGCGCAATTAGGTCATTGTACATAAATATACATAGAACAGAAATAATTTTAATGACATTCATTAACCGTATGTGTTTTCTGAACTGCACAATATTTGCGTAATTTGCTCCACGTGTGTGATCCTACAACAGTTTTATTCCCGGCTAGTATTCATATTAAATTTAGTTATCAAGACCACCTACGCTGAGATTTAATTCGTTTACTACCTTTGTTTGCCAGATCTTCCATCAGGACATGAAGTACAGAACCATTCATTGAAAGACATTAGTAACGTCAAAATGCGCGTTTCATTATCTTATCGTGTATTGCTGATGATGGCAAAATGAAGAAATATAAAGTATATCTCTATGACTTTCGCTGTTTCTAGCCGCAGTGAATGCCAAAGACATTTTGCCAATAAGTTTTATTGCTTTTAGATGCTTTATCAGGAAGAAAAAATACTACATTTAATTAAGTTTTGCATTTGGGTGTCTCTATTCACAATGTGCAATTCTATTACGTTGAAAATAATTGCAAGTTATGCAACTAATTTATGGCGAACAACTATTTTTAAATGACCTTAGTATTGCAGTAGAGATCTTATAAACAACTTTATTATTGAGCGTTTGTTTGTCTATTTTATATTTTAGTTATCCATATATGATATGAAGTTTAAATTCAGTGAGAGTGGTGTATGGCTACTTTGATCTCGCATTATCAGACGTTTAAATTCCTCTAGTATATTGGATATTTTTGGTTGCAGTGTACGATAAAGGAGAAGCAAGAGGTTCATCCTGTTATCGGTTATTGTCCAGAACTGGGCAGTTTATATATCTTCGAACGTTTGGTTTTCTGGAAATTGACAGTACTGGAATCGTTAAAAGTTTTATTTGCGTAAATAAATTAGTTTCTGAAAAAGAAGGTGTTAAACTCATCACTGAAATGAAACAACGATATTCTGCGTTAATTAAGTCAACGACGTCCACGTTACAGGTATGCATATTTGATAAACACTGTTGTTTTTTGACCGCAAAAGTTTCTATTTTTACAGTTAACTGAAATCAACGATCCGTTATCGGGAAGCGTTGAAGACCCAATAGAACTAGAAGCAGCGATCTCACATCTTATCTCAGATTTACCATCACCTGAGTCTGAAACTTCAGATAATGCAAATCACAATTCGCGAGACTGCCCGTCCACGCCATCAGCTGGCAGTTTGTCACCTTGCGATTCCTCATCGAACGCATCTTCGAATCGAAATAATAATCCACCTACCCTCGTAATTAAGACTGCAACGAAACGACCGCCCAACCCCGATTTTAATACCTCAAACAAGCGTATCAAAAATGAAACACCGTCGCCGATAGCGTCACCACCAGATTATCAGCATCGACCTAATTACAATGAAGATCATAGGTGATTTTGGTTACACTGAGACAATTCAGATAAATATAGATCGAATACATTTGAAATATTTATAATAACTTATGAACATGAAATCACGTACAAGTGTAAAAACCGATGGTTATACCACAAGACGGGACGAAGGGAGTGAATCGGATTATTGAAGTTTGCAGATCAAAACTGCGCCTGTCAAAACGATGATGCGCAATTTTGAGGGTATGATATGAGAATTACTGACTTTGTCTTCAATGTGTATTGGTGCCATTTATTTCTATGAGACTGACAAAACATTTACGGAAGCAAAATATGAATTAAATAATTATTTCAAAAATGTTTATAAGACTGGAAATGTTCATGCAGGAAATTTGCAAACGTATCAATTTCATACACCTATTGATTGAACATTGGTTGTCAACACAACTTAATCAATTCAATTTTTCACAGTAACTCGATAAATACATACTTAATAGTAATGATTTCAAAATGAACAATTCTTAAAATAATAACATCTAAAGGAATTTTATACCAAAGAAAATTAAAATGATTTTAATAACATTATTTCAGAAGCATGTTTCTTACATGTGAGAAATTTTCATCCTAGTGCATATTCCTAATGAACTGTATTCTAGACAAATATGTTGGATTGCTTGAATATATTTCTAACTCGGCCATAAGTTTTAGGTTTACGTTAATAACAAAAACGCGAGAATTCAAAATACAGTAACGTGTACGTGTCATCTAAACTTGCTCAATATCAATAAAAAGGTAACGTGGCTTGAAACAAAAAACGATATGAATACTAAAACCAGTCAAATAAATATATTTGAGACGAAATATAATGATGAGGTATGATGTCGATGTAACTATTGCAGGTGTTTGTAATGTAAGAGAAAAATAGCTGATTTGCAAAATGTTGATATGTGCTCTGAAACAATTTAAACATTTTGCAAATACATAAAATGTTTGCACAAATCCTTTCAATGTTTGTTGTAAATACATATACCTGAGACTACATTGCTATTGTAATACGGCAAAAGTATATATTGTGTGGTGTTTGTAACAGCAGTGATGGAAATATGATTGCTGAAATGATCATTGATTTTCATTAACAACACAATCCACGGAAATATCAATGCAATCAGATACTACCTAATGTAACGATAATTATTTTAAATAATTAGCGTACGATCTACACCCGAATACCGCGCGAGTAAATTTCGCTTTTACAAAAAATTTCACCAAATAAAATAAAACTATTTAATTCATGGCTAAACATTTCTATCATTATTGCTGGTATAATACATATGCTAAATTTATAAATACAATAAAAATGTAAATACCATTATTAATACTATCTATGACATAATTTTAGTATCTGTGATGAATATTCTTTAAACGTATAGGTGGATCATGATAATCATTTGAAACCTATTTTTAGTTTTTATTTTTTATAACTGATTAATTGATTTATGTTTTTGTTACATAGTACAAATTAATCTTAACGAAATAATGTGTAGTACAGGTACATTAATGCCAAAATGTTGTTTAAGTTTGCATTAAAAATTAAAAACTCGGCATTTTATGTACAGTAGAAAAATAATCTTATAAATCTTACCTATTTTACAATCAGTTTCATTTATATATGCAATACTATAAAAGATTCAATAGGTTTAGTGCTCTTCAAAAATAGATGCCTGGATAACTGTAGAAATGCGAAATTTAAACGATAAGGACTGAAAGTATATTACAAAAAAGACAATTTTTCTAAACATTTACAATTTAAGAACATTCGATAAAAGTTATATTTATATATTAGTCGTAATATTCAAATTTACTTTTAAACATTTTCGAAATTTAAAAGTAATTTGCAGTTATCCAGAGAAGCTAAAATGATTTCAAGATTGCAAAACTATGAAAATGTAATTTGAAAAGTAACCCATTTCTAACTTAAATGGTGGTTGTAAGTTTATTACAAACACTATTTTCGTTAGGTTCCGTAAGACAGAAACAAAAGATCCTTATAATAACTATAAAACAACAGAGTGAAATTCTTATGTAATGCAATTGTTATATCAACAATAAGTAATCTAATTATTGAAGAGTAGTAGGTTAATATGTATTTTATACGTGTTACTATTCTTATACTACTTCTATTACTCTGTATATTGGTGTACATAATTTGATTGAAAATTCGAGTATGATAACGCACACGTTTGATTTCCGAAGTCCCTCTTACAGTAGTGTTTAATACAGGTACACGAATCAAAAATTAAAATCATGGAGTGTATAAAATTTCACAAGGTTTTATCGAATGAAAAAATTTAATTTCAGACAAATAGTTACTTTATTGTTTTCTGATGCTGAAGTTATCATTTATCAACATAGCGTTTGCGTTTCTGAATTACAACTTAGCTTTGCGTGATTTTAAATACAATGAATTATTTCCAATATGAAATTAAGGATATGTAAAAATGTGATAAATAAATATACATTACGCTATTCTCGCATCGTATAATCACGAAATGCAGAAGTTGTAATTTTGAAATTATTCATTCATCTCTTATTATTCAAATGCAATTAAACATTTTATTATCTTGAATTGCATCATATTATGCACGTATTATTATATTTTATATTTTCTCTCATTAAATAGTTTTATTATTGCACTATCGTGTCTACTCTATGTAGATATCTTCAATAGGGTAAGCAGTCTCTATGAACTTTTGATAGAACCTTTGGAAGGCACGCCTGTAATAGTGGAATTAACTCGTTAATGTTTTAAAGTTTGTAATGCCTGTATCAATTCTTACCCAACTCCTTCAGCAACGGGCCGCGTCGAATCCGTACCTCTGAAGACGTGGCATGCGAATCTTTGAAGAGTAGGATGCTTAGTAATGAATCCGAGATAACGGTGATCGCGAGGATGAAATGCGCAAAATGAAACATTCTTAAGCGAGTAGAAATAATCTATGCAAGGATTATCAGACTGAAAATTGGTTTAAATCGTAAGTATTGTATATTGTGTATGTATTTTATACTAACGCTTCGTTTTCGTCTGTCAACCATTCGGAGACCCTGATCGGAAACTTCCAAAATGCATGGTTGTGGATCTGGTTCTGTTCCGCTGTTACCAACAACTCGACGCACCGCTTGACACACAACCGATGTACCTTTATGAGCAAGTGTTTCAACTGATCCAAGATATCCTAAAAGATATCGCTCTCTTCGACCATGCTCACATGTTGAATCCCAGTCGCTATAGTCGCAATCAACAGCGTATGCCGAAGGAAAAATTCCCATTCTACCAGTACGTAAATTGACACCTAAGAGCATTTAATTTTAATATTACTCAAATTGAAATCGGCGCTATTAATTTGATTTTATATGGGACATACCTTCGCACCATAAATCATCCGCTTCTTTTTGTACGTATATTGGATCGCCTATTTCGACATCTATCTCGTCATCATGTCGCGGTATAAATTTATGCAAGCCGCGATGTGTTGCTTCTAACATATCAACATCATTATATGGTACTCCACCGCCCGTTCCGGGTGATATACCCAGCAAGGGTGACATAGATTTCGGGCCATCCGTCGGCGAATGCGCTGTGCTGTGCCCACTATCAGCATCAGTTAATAGTCGCTCTGAATCTGGGGAATCGCCATCCCATAAGTGGCTACATTTCAAAACCAACAGGGAACTTGGACCACTACTTCCTGACCCGCAACCACCTAATTCATCTGCCAGAGACAATTCCCTTGACAATTGGTGTGCGTTTATTAATGATACAACAGCAGCTAAAAATAGACGATTTACTTAAGAGAACAACCAAATAACAATTGCTAATTACGTTTTTTATTCTTTGGTATCTCTGGCAGTTTTCGCCGCCTCCGTTCGCCAGGTCCTGTCCATGGAATAATCGTGTTGTGTGGTCCTTGTGAGAGATTTCCATCTGCCCTGCTAATATTTCCTCCATTGTGCAACTCTAAGTTTTGCGTATCACAGTCTGTTTCCGGGTCGCTCTTGGAAGACGTTGGCGACTCTTCATCCACCAATACATCGTGCACTAAGCTAAAAGTAGTATCATTCTTGTAAAATATTGTATAAACCATTTAAGCTCTAGGTATATGTCAGTTCTAATGCTTCCAAAGAGCACTAGATTTCCGGTGACCCGTGTGCTACCGCGCGCTTCTTATCAATGAAAATCACTTACGAATAGAAAGGTGCTGATTGTTTATTGCCACTGTGTATACTCTTTTCAAAACTATGTCCAAATTCTTCAAATTCACTATCTGCCATGTTTATATTATTTCCCCTGGCTTTAAAAACTGGTATTGATTATGTTTCCTCGGCAGACGCAGTAGAACGCCTGCGCTAAATTATATTCATTCAGATTGCGAGGGTGCGCAGAAGTGCGCCCTTGTTTTCCGCAGTAGCGTTGCTCACTGGCTATATGCGTACAAGAAGCTTACATTGGGAAATGCCTCCTACTCATCCCTTAATTCGTTTAGCTGTTAAATCAAACTTATCATTCAGACATCGTAATTCAACTTGCTCTATATCCGTCTGACGAATATTGTAACCATTCAAAATGCCAAGTACAAGATGCACAGAATTTGATAAATTATGCCATGCCTAGTTAGTTTCATTAACCGGGAACAAAGACGCTGATTATTCTAGATGATATCTTAAAACTAGATACTATTCCTGAAACATTACTAAATTAATTCAAACTTCAAACAGTGCTTAACAATGCCGCTTTTGCTCACGTGCTACAATAAATGATATCATTAAAATTGATGAATTTAAAATCACTTTTAAAACAATTATATACGTTTCTAAAATTAAAAATCCATACTCGAATGATAGAAGGAATTCCAATTTTGAGCATCATCGATCAAACAATATCTGAAAAGGATGAAGTGATACAGTTCATTACCACACTCATTTCAAGTATACCCACTTGTTCACTACTCTGATAGATAAATGTGGAAATACGTGGGAGGTATTCAGTTAGCAGGAATAAAAATGTGTGTTGGTTCATAGAATCTCAGTTGCCGCTTAAGTAATTGAAACCGTTTTCGCGTTGAAATTGTTGAATAAACCATTGGGCTTTTATCCGAAGAAAGAAAGTCAGCGGCACGTTTTGTTAAATATTCTCCAGAGAAAACTCATTTCTTTTTCCATTGTTCTTCTATTTACATGGGGATCTCGCAAATAATCATAAAAGAAAATTCGAATCAAAATTAAAACTAAAACTTGTTCTCTTATTTTATACTTCTCATAAAATAATTATTGGGATTAAACTGTTACGTGAAACATTTATAAGGGTTGTCGTAAATGCCATCAGTGTATAGTGATATTGAAAACGATAAAAATTCTTTTTTTTCAGAGCGTTGAGATAATCAAAACTAAAAATAAATTCGCCGAGTCGAATGTAACCTGGTCCGTAGAGATCGCGCGAAACGTTGATTCTGCCAATCATGAAGGGATGCTGCGCGTTAACACCACCGAGAACGTTTCGACTTTGTTTGATAGCAATGCCTATAAAAGGCCAACCGACTACCGGGAAGCGCTTCAGTGTATCTTCAGCATCGCGCCTTTATCATTTATATATTAAAACAGTGATTTCCACTAGTTGCACTTTAACATGAGTTCCGGAAAGCCTTTGCTTGGTTTGTGGCTTTATCGAAGTGAAGAGGATTGGACATACAAGGAAGATGTACCTGTTTCAACTACTGCAAAGGTATCAATTAGTTTAGTTAAATTATTTATCATTAGTTGATTATAAATCTTATAAGGTGCCGTCAGATAGTAAGGTTCAAGCAAAAGCAGAAAAGATATCAATCATCTTTACACTAAAAAATAAAGTTGGTGGACTCGTGCGAGCGCTGCAATGTTTCCAAGATTTGGGAATAAATGTTGTACATATCGAGTCGCGCCCGTCGATTACTGAAGAACAACAAGTCGATTTCTTGGTTGATGTTGAATGCGAAAATAAAAAGGTAGAGCAACTGGGAAGACTTTTACGACGCGAAGTAGTGACAATGGTTATAGGTACATATGGTGATTCTGATAAAAGTTACCCTCCGCCAACACCGCTTTCGGCAGCTGCTAGTTTCGGTAATATTTTTATTTTAATATAACGAATTATGCGATATTCTAATAATTTGTAGATTTTGACGAAATGCCATGGTTTCCTAAAAAAATAAGTGATTTGGATCAAGCGCAAAATGTGTTAATGTATGGGAGCGAATTGGATGCGGACCATCCAGGATTCAAGGATCCTATTTATCGTAAACGACGTGAACACTTTTCTCGAATTGCACAGAACTACAAACAGTAAGTAAACTAATTGACTCTTGACATAATTGCTGATTTGTGTTCTTCTTTCAGAGGTCAGCCAATTCCTCGCGTTCAGTACACAGACGAGGAAACAAAAACTTGGTTTGTATTAATTCGTTTATTTAATTAATTATTATACACAATACATGAAAATTGTTTTAGGGGAATTGTACTTCGAGAATTATACAAATTATATCAAAAACACGCATGCAAAGAGTTTTTAGAAAATTGGCCGCAACTAGTCAAGTATTGCGGATATCGGGAGGATAATATTCCGCAATTACAGGATGTGAATGCATTTTTGAAGCGTAAAACTGGATTTCAAATTCGACCTGTTGCCGGTTATTTAAGCCCACGAGATTTTCTTTCTGGATTAGCATTTCGCCTCTTTCACTGCACCCAATACATCAGGCATTCATCAGATCCATTTTACACTCCAGAACCGTAAGTTGAAGCGATGCGCTTTAAAGTCACTGCATATCACCTCTTTCTTAGGGATTGTTGTCATGAGCTCCTAGGGCACATGCCATTATTGGCAAATCCCAGTTTCGCTCAATTTTCACAGGAGTTAGGTCTTGCATCACTTGGTGCGTCTGATACGGACGTGGAGAAACTTGCGACTGTAAGTAGCTTAAGTGATATTGACAGAATTCTCATTATCATATATATTATAGTTGTACTTTTTCACGGTGGAGTTTGGGTTGTGCAAACAGAACGGTGAATTGCGAGTTTATGGAGCAGGTTTATTAAGTTCAGTTGCTGAATTGAAACATGCGCTTGAAACGCCGGAAAAAATCAAACGTTTCGATCCGGAAATTACCTGCCAAGAAGAATGCATTATTACTGCTTATCAAAATGCATACTGGTACACTGATAGTTTTGATGAAGCAAAGGAAAAGATGCGGTACGTATTCACATGTCTTAATACAATTATGTTGCTATTAACTTTAAATTTAGCACATTTGCAAGTACTATCCAACGTCCGTTTGGTGTCCGATATAATCCTTACACGCAAAGTGTTGAGGTATTAAGCAATGCGCAAAAAATAACTGCACTTGTTTCTGAACTTCGTGGAGACTTGTGCATTGTTAACGATGCGCTAAAGAAAATATCTGCACGCGATTCAACGCTCGACGTTGATAAAATTGCAAATTTACTGCAGGTTGGATTAAATTCTAACGATGTTTCAAAATCAGAGGAACAATGTTAGAGTAAGATATGTTATCTGGTATTCTGTATTGTTGTGTTTTTGTGATGGCAAATCATTGGTTACTGCTTCTTCTTCATAACAGTTACATATTTTATTACGTAGGAGATAATTATCGTATGACTATAAAAGAATAACAATCATATTACAAACAATCAATATATGTCTTAAGCATACAGACGTGCAAGTCAGTCTTATTTTAAACATAGTTTTATTATCACAAAATTACTGTATTCACGTCGTCGTATTAACCCAGTGTGGCCAATGCGTCAAAATATCGTAGGCAAATCGGCCAGGACTCTCTGTTGATGACAACTGTCGTGCGCCATATAGATTATAATCTTCTTGAATGAACATTTTGCTAATTCCAAGCTTAATTAAGTTTTGTGCGCCATCAGTCTGACGCTTTAATGGTGAGTAATTTGTGAATGTACCGATCAATGCAATTCCTATGCTTATATTATTATACGCTTTCGTATGTGAGCCTTCTTGTTTCCACCCGCGACCTTCGTACACGTAACCGTCGCCCCCGACCAGGAAATTGTAGGCAATATCCCACCACTTACGCGATTGCATGTGGAAATCTTGTATATTTTTCATTATATACACACAGTTGGCTTGCGTAGTACAATTTTCAGTTGCGGTATGCCAAATGATAATATTTTTGACCGGAGTGGGCAATAAATTTGGCTTCTGTATGGGGGGCCGTGCAAGCCAGCCTTGGCGAGTGATCAGTTTAATCCGATTTTGAGGTAAATCAATTGGATCTGGAACAAGCAAAATTTGTCAATGACCGTCTTCAATATCTGACGTCCAATGCGGTAATGTTTTAATTAATTCATAGAAGGCTTGTCCTGGATTTTCCACCGCTTCTAGTTGGCAAAGTGCGATCAATTTGTAATTACTTTCCAAATACTTTTTACTTGTTCCATACTGAATAAGCTTTGCAAATGTTTCCAGCTGGTGCTTGGGGGGCAATAAATAATGAAAAGTGCCGATAAATGCAATGCCGACGCTCAATTTGTTATGATTGTGGGTGTGAGCGCCTTCAGTATTCCAACCGCGCCCTTCATACACATAGCCGTCACCACCAATTAAAAAATTAAACTTTATATCCCAAAGGCCGTTGCTTTCTATATGATAAGTTTGCAATAAACGAACGATGAGTTTACAATCATCGATACTTGTGCAATTATCAGTGGGAGTTTCTTGAATTATAACGTAGGGTGTTGGATGCATTAAGTGCGGTGCTTGTTTCTCCGGTGGTTGAGCAACCCACTCAAGACGTGATACCATTTTATATGGCAACTTGATCTCTATAAATTGGTCCACAATATTTATTTATTAATAAAATCAAATTAAGAACTTACCGATGATATTCTCATTGTTGCCCACATCTTGGTCATTATGATTATCTAACTTGTTATTGTTTTGAAGAAGCAATGTAAGCAATATAACAAGGCTGCATATTGCTATGCTAATCGTCACGATGGATATGATAAAGGGCTTACTTCCTGTAACAAATGTGACATTATTATCATTATATTAATCAATATCTTAATGCAAACAACGTCCTAAATCAATGCAAATGATGATAAATTGGATGTAGTAATAATGAGTGCGTCATTTGCAACCTTTAGCCAACACATACCGTAAACAAATATTTCTCAGGTATTATCAGAATGTTACCTACACTATAAGCGCAAGTAAAGTGGTTTTGCAATAGTTAGTTATGTGCGCTGTTTTATTGGTAAATATTTGCATAAACTAGTTGTAAACTATTTTTATTGATCACAGGAACAATGATTAGGAGGAATAGATTGTTTCACGTAAAAACGTTATTGTTCAAGGTAAATTGTAGCTCAAGCGTAAAAATTATCGAGCTTTGTGATAATACAATGAATGATTTTGTTATGATTGGCGCGGATATCACCACCAATATTAGCAAATATTGACTTGCGCAATATAGAAATTAAATGCGTACAAATCCGTTATTAGTAATAAACAAGCATTTTATATAAATGATTGAAGTCCAATATTTTGTGGTAAAAATGATAAACTATAATTGAAGATATCATTTACAGCGGAAACCAACCAACGTATAAATTTAATTCTATATTTAGTGATCGCTGAATATACTTTATTCAACTAATGTAAAAGTTTGATTACTGACGGAATCTTTGTTTAACTGTGTTAAAATCTTTATTTAACGTGCTCCCATTAAGAACAATTAAAGTCATATACGCAATTTGCCCCACGAAAATTGGTGGACACTTTATTAAAAATGCAGTTCAAAAGTGTACATATTAATACAGAGTAGTAGCTACTGATTACCATATCGTTTATGCGGTTGTCGAATTATTGAGGTGCGCTATATGCAAATAACAACATTACTAACATATGAATTCTGAATTACTATGCGCATAAATCTGGTTGGAAATTCCAGACATTTTACAGTCATGGACTTTGAGAAAAACATACTCACTTAATTTAGAAGTAAATGGCTTCTCCGCAACATTTAATGTTTTTTCTGTTCCCCTGAACTTTATATCATTTATGGCACTTTTATCAAAACTACACGCCGGGTTATCAGTGCCAGCGCACTTTCCGTTTTCAATACTCGCAACACTTAAAACGTCATTTGTCTGGTCGTCTTGGCCGGCATAAACAACCTTCTTTATAGTCACTGGTCCTTGATAATACGTATTATTGCCAAAGTGTATACCCGACGAATTACTAACTGCTATGTTGCCGAAAGTCGGTTCACCATTTTGATTATTCGCACTTTGTAGCGCGACCGCATTGTAGGCGAAATCATCTTCAGTCGAACTGGTGCTGACCGTGTCGCACTGTTTCGTTGAATCACTATCGACAGTACAGTCAGATATAGTTTCCGTGGATGGTAGATGTACAGTGTCCGAAACCATTCCTTAGCTTTCGCAATTTGCGGTTTTTGCACCTACTTGATGCTGGTTACACAAAGGATGTCGTAATTGTTTATAGCTCCTACTTCGTCCATGACAGTCGTCAAACTGTTTTCATTTGCACAGAATTTATACGATCTCCCACCATGATGAAGCACGGCTCAGCCACAAGTCGGTTTATTATTAATAACTAACTAAACGACTCCCAACCAAGGTCTTTTTGTTACTTGTTGCTGTAATGTATTGAAAGCGTTAAATACAGCGTGTAGAACTCGATAGGTAACAAGTACGTACATAAAGTATATATAGTTACAATTAACAACGCGCAATAATTACATTAATCAAATTGAGCACCTATGAGATCAAATTGTGATGGACAAACAACGTTGCAGACGATTTTAAACAATCAAATATTGACCTCGCATTAAGTGTCAATAACATTCTGAGCATATCGTAAACCTGTATATTTGTTATACAAAAATAGAAATAATACCTTTATTCAATCTGGTAAATTGATAAAATCCTTTTGATAATAGTGCGGCCATGTTTTTATAACTTCGCGTATATTTTCGCCAGGACTTAGAGTGCTGCCAGTCTGGCTATGACTTAGAAGTGTATAATTGGCTATAATTTTATTATTATCTATGCCAAATTCTATTAGAGCTTTCAGTGATTTCTGCATCTCCTCCGTAAACGCATCATAGTAGAAATTGCCCATAAATGCAACTGATATACAATGATTTTGCAAATAATTTATAGAATCCCACCCGCGACCAACATATATATGGCCGACGCTATCAATAAGAAAATTGTATCCAATATCGGGAGATTTCGTTTCAATTGCTATTGTTTGCAAAGTTTGGAGAATTGGTGAACAAACTATTACTGTATCGCAGCTGACACCCCCAGTATGCGCAATAAGTACGTATTCCACAGGAGTTTCAAGTATTCGTTTACTTAATGGCGGACGCGCTCCCCACGCATATCGAGGAACTAATTGAGTCTTTAGTAAACCAGTTATCTCTTCATTATTTGAAGTATTACTAAGTAAATTACTATCTTCTGTCGATAGATGATCCACAATAGCTATAGATACTAGAATAACTGTAATTATTACAACGGAAAATATTGTGATCATTACGCATAACAATTTTCTTCGCGTTTTTAATTTTTGTAAATATGAAAACACACTATATTTTCCAGTTGGTTGTTGGTTGTCCGCATTTTTATCGATTGCACCTACAATATTCATAAATAATATTAAAAATTTGCCGAACTGTCAATGCATATGACTCACCAGTAGGAATTTCTGTTTTGTCACTTCTTTGAATAATAGTTACCGGACAATGAAAGTGCGTTACCGGACCAACTACTACATCATTGCAATTTTCCATATTATACGTTGATTGTACCAGTCCATCTTCGTTCTCGTTTCCCGGAATTGAAACATTGTCGATGTTTACCTTATCACGCAACATGCAGTGGCCATTTGCGGTAGTTGCAATATCGTAGTTAGTAACATTAGTAAATTCTGTTGTTGATTCAACAGCTGTATGTTGATACACCATTTTGAATAATTATTAATGTTAACACGACACTATTACTAACTATATATTCCCCACATGTTTTCAATAAGTTGACGACAATAGATTTGCGTTTTTCTAATAATAACGCGCTTATAACGTAACATATATGCGCTACGCTTCAACTATTTTAGTGGGGATATTATAAAGAATAAATCATCACTCGGCACATTTCGTTTTACCGCGCAAATTATAACTAACAAATTAACATTCAAATGATCGTAGACATTGCTAAAATTTAGCTTGTTTAATCTCAACATATTTAGAGATATTTTCGTCCTTACTGTTGGAGATAATATAACACAGTAAATACTACGTTCAAATAATTATCAGCACGTGATTAATAGCCCTACAAAAAATTATAAGAGTTTCATCCATAAAATTTCGCAGGCTAACTTATGATCTCATTTATACACAAACCGGAAAAATAGTGTAGATGAACCCAAGGTTAAATGTTTTGCTAAAATTTGGTGCAATTTCATTGATAATGAATTATAACTGCAGGAAGACAAATATTTGGTCTTAATATTTTTTATTAATTTCGTGAAAATTATAAGTGATATTCAAATAATTCTTGCAGTGCTAGGAAGTGCATTAAATTTTTTATAATAGCTAAGAAAATCAAATTATCGCATAGCTTCGTGAGCATACAAATATGATCAATTTTTTAGAAATATTTGCCCACACCTATGCCTGTACACGGGCACATTATATATATATATATATATATTCACGCTGTTAGACCTAGTGCGCCCTAGTGCCATTCGAAGTAACTCGCGCGGTTCCAAATTTTCAAGCGCAAAAAAACATCTCACCAAAAGGGGCCTATTTTTAACGTTTTTAATGCACTATGGTGCGTTATGTGTAACACAGTATTAAGGAAAGAACCATTTACGCTTAGATTAAATGAAAATGGGTTTATACAAAAATGCCTTACTATCCTAAATTCAAACTAAATTTAAATACGTCAAAAGTTTCACTACGAAAACATTTATTTAATTATTTCCTTCATGAAATACAAAAGTATTACAAATAGATTACGACACGTAATACGCTTAGCTTATATTAAATGATGCAAAGATGATTTTAGAATAACTTTAACTTTTCAATCTAATGACCATTAATGACTCCGACTGGATGTAATAATTTTTGTCGTTGGTAAAATTCATTCTTAATTGCTGTATGCATTGCCATTATAAATTGCTTCATGCCTAATTGTTCGATACTTATTTTATTTGCACATGCAAGAAATGGCATTTTTCGTAACATGCGTCCACTTAAATTGAGGCTTTCAGAACTGATGATATCCAATTCCTTTCTAAACTCTGCACTGTCAATGGGTAACACTGGCTCAACAGTTTCATCAATAACTTTGACCTATTTTCCAATATGCATTAGTTTGTGTCTAAATAATATTATAGGTATGTTATATTTGTTTACTTACACGAATCAATTCTTCAATACATGACTGATATATTTTAGCAATTGCCCTTGCACTTGGAGGACCAATATACTGCTTAACATCAGCGCGATCAACAAATGCAACATCAATGGAACCCATAATATTGGAAGTTGTAAGAAGTAAAACATTTGGACAACGTTTAATATTATCAATTTGCGTCAACACAGCATTAACCACTTTTACTGCATCTGATGGCTCGTTTCCATTCAAGCATAAATCTCTGGCGTGAGTTAAAGACTCTACTTCATCAATTAAAACACAGACTAATGTATCAGTCATTTCACAAACATCCCTAATGCGATCAAACATTTTTGTTACTAGCTTACCACTCTAAAACACAATTATATATTATGTTTCAAAGATATTATAAACTTACTAACCTCTGAAAACCATTTAGAGAAGAGACTGTGACTGTTAATCTCTATCAGTATACTTCTTGCATAGGTGCCCCTCATTCTAACTGATAACTTTTGGGCCAGTGCTTTGCATAAAGATGTTTTGCCTGTTCCTGGTGGACCATGTAACAATATCACTTTGTTGCAATTGATAATATTGCAATTAACACCACATTGGGCAAACTTCATGATTGTTTGAGCATAATCCAACAACTAAAAGTTTTTATATTAAACAGATTCATAATTCAGTATTTCACTTTACATACATGTTCTTTAATATGATCATCATATATTAAGTTTTCCCATAGAAGAAATAATTCTGCACATGGCAAAATATAATCTGTTGTGAAGTTTAAACTGTCACCACTTGCATCAACCACACTTTCTGTTTGTGGTTCCAAAGTATTTAGGGAATATATATGCCACTTAACATTTTTATCATAATCTATGATAACCTGTAACAAATGTACTAGAAATATGTTAGCAAATAAAATTAACTTACATCTGTATCAAAATCATCAATAATTATGTGGTTTATGCCATGATATTCTCCAGGAACATAAGATATTTTATATCCTGGAAGATTGGCTTTGTTCAGTAACTCTAATTGACTTTTACAATATTCAACAATTTCTTGCACTGAATGGTTGCTAAAATTTAAAAAAATGTAATTTTAGAAATTTATAATTTAGGTTAACCTGGTGAACTAAGATATTTGTATAAATATTACCTATTTTTATTGACGACTACATCAATATTAATCATCATCATTTTTCACAATTAGTTAAATAATACGGACACAATAATATTAATCAAATTAATTAAGTATTTGCTAAATTAAGTTCAATTTTAAATAAGAAGCACGACGATATACTAACGGCTGAAATTGATTACACTTCAGTTAACGGGTGCTTACAAAGCACGTATTAAAAATAAATATATTATTTTGATTTTATTTTCAAAGAATGATGAAATAGTTTAGATACAAAATTGAAACAAAATATTATGTATTAATACTAATAACGGATTACTAAAATATATCACAAGTCAAGCTAGTTGCATATCGTTAATTACGTTGAACAGCTGGTTGGTTTGACATTTTATGATTGTGATTTGTTGTAAA
>JARJDV010000226.1:0-13536 GCA_030264675.1 Anaulacaspis nigra | reverse complement strand
GCGTAACAACAATAATTTTAATGGATTCGTAATGTCACGTTTAGTGTATTTAATCTGATTTCTAGAATAATAACATTCCAAAAATCGATATACGAATATAGTGCAATATTTAGAATTATTTCAATATTAGTTTCAAAAAGGTTCCTCACATAATCTTTCATTTTATTTGCATGACGAGTAAATGCAATTCTCTCAAGCATAAATTCAATGTCCATCACTATGGATAAATGTAACTTGATGCGCAACATTTTTGCTTTTACGACAAACAAATTCGCCCGGAGCGTGCGATATGCTAGTATTTCCATAATTTTTTCTCGTAGTAATTTTCATATAGTGGAAATCATAATATCATTGAAATATGCATAAATAGCGCTACAATTTCAAGTATACTACGTGAAGGTAAAACCATACGAAGCGAGTGCGTAAACTACAATGCAATGGCCTAATGGACATTTGAATATTGTAGTTTCAAAATAAATTTATTACGCTACTTCAAGATAGAAAAATACTCTGTGCATCCAAAACATGATATTATTCTATTTATCAAAACACTTTATTTCAACTCGAGTTATCATTGGAAACACTAATTAAAAACTAAATACCAGCTATGGAAACAAGCAGTAAATTGCACGTGAGAATTGTACGAGAGAAGACTGCCGGTGGGATAATTACATGATAATTGTGCATGTCATATTCATGCAGCCCGCAAATCCACAGTTGCAGCCTGTTGCTGAAGTATGAAAAGCGTTGGAGTAGAAATTACTTTTTAAGCGCCTGCAAATGGTGTTCGTTATTCTTAAAGTTTAATAACCGCTCGAAATGATTAAATATTGGATGAACACTTGAAACACGAACTCTGTGCTGCGCTTCCAACATTTGTGGGTACAAGCTAATTAAGAAATCTTTCGTACGCAGGGAAGTATGCTTAAACGACATACGTAATTCAGAGCGCGCATGAATAAATAGATGTGACCTTAATTAATTTTCGAATATTGAATTAACCTGATGAAAATCATACAAATTTGTATTACTATTCCATCAATATGTGCGCGCTGTAATATGATTAACCACATCGAACCGCAGTATTAATTAAGTTAAATTGTATTTGTTCATAGAGGAACATCAAACAACACAATTGAATTAAAATTCGGGATGAAAATAAGCTCCTACCGTAAGGGTTTTTGTTAGTTAGTTAAATTAACTATATAGGTGTTCCACGATTGTGTGTTTTGTAAACGTATACATATGCTAATTGATGTTTGAACTTACGCGTTGGTGAATATGTGCAACAAACGTCCGGAGGGACCAAAGAGTTCACCCGAGTGAAATTCTTCGGAGCGAAGTTCGAGTCGTCTGTGGCAATATTGTATCTTGTTCGGATGCGTGGAATTCTGCATCGACAACACATGCGATGCGCGAAGGCAGCGTGCAAAATTCCCAAATCTTTGGGGAGCAGTTAGCTGGAGGAGACAGATAGACATTGCGAACTTGGCAAGAAAGGCACGTACAATTTACACACTTTGCGAATGTGTAACTTCATCAATAGAAAGTTTTACGTAACTTTGTTAGTTTTGTAAAAAGGTTCGCCGCCTGCCAACTCGCTAATGGCATGCCGATATGCATCGTGGACGTTATGAAACTATGTCGATGATGAGTTTATTACACAAATGCATTCAATATCTACTTATCATCAAACTTAGCTTCCTCATTAAACTATCTAGAAATACGCAAATAACAACTCACCCCGCATAAATTGAAGACAGCCAGTAAGTAAGTTCGTGCGCTGATGTTCACTACGATAGCATAAGGTATTTCTAATTTTCCAATAACTGAAAAGAAATAAAAGTATAGTTAGAACCCAATGTTACTTTTCTTCACTTGAAAAATAATTAACGCCGTAACTTATTTCAACAAGAATAATACATTTAATGAGTTGCTAATATACATAAATCTGATGTGAAGAAAAGTTAGTTATATAGCAATATCAATAATAATTATGTGGCTAGGTTAGACTTTCCCTTCACGTTTTTATATTCATTTGGTTTTTTCCTGTTACATGCGCCTAATTAGAGCACAAATAATAACCAGCTTAACAAAAGTTGCAGCGCCTTTTATCGAAGAGAAAAGAAAAAAGTTCCCAGAGTGAATATTCAGTTTTTCTTTTTTGCATTTACATGGCGTTAACATAATCTTCAAATCCCGCCGTACGACCCGGTGCGCGCTTAAGAAGCTCCCAAACTGCCAATTTGCATCCAGGGAGGCCGAATTTTAACCTTTGTGCTTCATGCGGCGCTAATAGAATTAATTATATTTGCACACGAGCGGACGGCTCGGTGTATTTTCCTGCTTTATCACTGTATTATCTCAAGTTTTTATTGGCCTATTATCACGTACTGTTATTGTTTAGGCCAGCCGTTGCGCGTCGGTTCGATCCGCGAGGCGAAAATATTCACGGGTACGTGAATGCGCTCGCAAGCACGTGTACGGTCTAAACGGCGGGTGCGTATATTTTATCTGTAATCGGCTTTTCGCGTGATAACCGCAGGCTAACGAATGAATTACAAACACACCACACTCGGGGTTCCTTTTTTCTTCCACCAACTTAACGCTCTGAGTCGTATGCATGTGTTGCGCGCGGGGGCGCAAGCATGAATGTCTTGACATCACCTGGAATGAAATGTGCTTTTTATGATAATGTTGGTCAAAAATCATACGGTCCGCTTTAATGATATGGACGCGGTCGAGTTTGTGCACGTTGATTTAGTTTATCAGACTGTACACGCTTTTCGGTCCTTACAGAAAGTTGTTCCTTTTTTTTTCTGGTAGCCAGATTAATGATACAATCATTCAGTTTATACCTACATGCCATTCAGGGGTTAGCGCTCTATTTCGTCTACCTAGGCTGTTAAGCTTTACGCAAAATTTATTTGTGTGTTTTTCGACATAAATATCTTTGATGATTTAATTAAAATAAAAGCATTTCTTTCTCATAGCACCGGAATGCGCAATTTTGAGATTGCTAGAAAGCACACATTCACAAAAATAAATTGACGTGCAATAACTTTATTTCGCAAAGTGTCGGGAAAGTGAAAAAATGAGGAATATATACAAGAGAAGCACGCAACGATAAATCAGAAAAGCTCTCTCACACACACCACACTTGAATGCAATTTGTTGCAGCGACAAGTCCTTCTTCTTTGATTATTGCACCCCCTTATCATTAACGGTTTGTTATTATACTTGCACGATAACATCTTGATTATGATTATTAATCATCGGCGCTGTTCTGACCTTAATTACTAAGCGTCTAAGCAATTTGCTCAGCTTTGTTTTCCAACAATTAGACCGCATTTCAAACTTGACGAATTCTCGACGCGCACAAAAGGCAATTTTAATTTACCAGATTGTTTGGAAATATTGCCGCTCATTCAAGCACGCAAAGGCAAGCGAGCACGGCCCTTTAGAAAAACTTTGAGGCCGCCTTGAACACACTCGAGTACAAAGCGTATCTTGAACTTCTTTCGGTAACGCGGTCGTGTACATTCAAATTAACGTTTGATTGAAGCGCAAGTCGCCCACGTGTAATTACTCATTAAACGCCAGATGAAGGTAATTTCTTTTACGCGCATACACCGAGTGTTACAAGCGCGCGACGATTAAATTTGTATGCGAGGTGAACTCGTTAGCTGCCATCACATATTGGCGTTTGCATTATTCAAGCGCGCCCTCGAGTGTTTACTCTAGATCAGACAGTATGTCTGTTGGTCACAGCACAACTATGCTGGCATCCTGTAGGCGAGAACGCCTGGAAGGATATGCAGGCGTCCAAACGAATTATTGATGTGACACCTGTTGGTCCGTCGGATTCCAGCAAGCTGGAGAGCTGGAGGCGGTTCACCCGTAAAAGGGAACACGTCTATTCAGCGCTGTAATCCCGCGCCATCCGACATCCGCGCCGCCGTGTTTTTCGACGGAGCGCGCGCGTGCTCCAGCATCATTTCTGCTGCACGCGATGGGAACGTACATAATGTTGGCCGGCGTTCAATTGCAATCGTAATCGAATGATGTGTGTGCACGAGCGTAGCTGCAGGACGCGTATGAATTGAGTACGCTGGCGATGAAAATTCAATAATGAGAACGAATCACGACCGAAAGGAAATAGAACAGGAAGGCACAAGCATTAACGGACAGATAGTTCGAGGTACACGCGCGCTGACAATACTCAATTGTAGGTGAATTTTAAAATTAATTTTTCACATACAAAGCCAATACCTGCTGAGGATTTAGACCGACTACGAAAAAAAATTGAATGGATACGATTGTGATAAAAGTAAACATAATTCGTTTAATTCAGGGAGTTGGTTGAATTTGAACTTACAAACTAACAGTGCTTCGTAATCCTGCAGAAATGCAGCGGATTATTCGTTGGAAGACTACGTACAATTATATAGTTCATGGAACGTTGATAATTAGTAAATAAAAGCAACAGAGATACGTGGTGAGGACTCGCAATAGGCTTAGCACCAAATCTCCGCATGCGAGTTTCGAGTTTCCGAATCCTCTAACGCTATTTAACGTCGAACACGTAAAGAGAGATTCGCCTCTCTTGCGCCTACAAAATTACACGCTTCGTATAACTGTATTATTCTGCGCATTTTCACTGAAAATTTCGCCTGACAAAATCGAAAAAAGAATAATGAATTTGCATCAGCAAACTTTGCGCCACGCTTTCTGATATAAAGATTTATTCCTAATACGTTCCATGCTTGTCCATTTCCTCTGGCTGCGCGAGTGGAAAACAATTTACAAGTTTTCAATTATGAATCATAAGCGACGCGCCGAATTCCGTGCCCGCCAACCACTTGCGAATTGAAAAGACGCACAAAGTTTTCGCATCACAAATCAAATTTGCAGCCGCGGCTCAAGATTGTACGACAGCATGGCGTGAAAAACATTGAGCGCGAGTGCACGCGCCAGGCAAAACTCCATAGTCGACGTGTATGTGTCTTTGGTAACTTTGTTGCCGTAAAAGATTATCCCGCTTTTATCGAACGCGGAACGAGTTTGCACGCACATAAAATACGCGTCTTTCATTCGCTCGCAGTGCAATGATTGCGATTGCGATAATGCATGCTGGTTTATAAATCACATAAAGCATACACATCGTACGCGAAGCGACCGAGATGCATTAGAGCAATCCGCTAGAAACAATAAAATTTCCTTTTAGCTTTTTATGCCGATTCAAATACGTTGTTCAAACGTTTATTTGACATTTATTTAAACACCGAATGGTTTTGATGAATCAAAAAGACAGATACGCATACTGTAAAAGCGTAATGAAATGAAATTATCCTTTTAAGCTGAACACTTGTGGCTTTCACCCGCCGTTCGTATATGTAGTGCCAATGATTGCTGTTTGTGCGCAAACCAACAACACAGGAAGAGAGCATGTGTTTGCGGAGAGCGCCAACCAACAAAACTTTCACGGATAAAAGGACCAAGCGGGCGAGCATCGCTGAAGGACATGAGTAAACAAGCCACTACAGATCTGCTATTGCCCATTCGCAAATCGTTTCGGCACAGAGTGCTTGCTTTTCACAATCCTGTTGAGTATTTGTTGCTCCAATGTTGGTCCTCTCTACCAGGGTTTGCATCAAATGTTTAAGCTGATTCAGCTAAGCGTGCAATGTTATTGTACCATGGAATTTGCTATAGTTTCTAAAATCAATAAAGAAGATCAATTTTTTTAATGATAAATTAGAAAGAGCTTTTCAAAAAATTCCGATTTTGATCTAGAATAGATGGATAAATAAATTATGTATTAATTAAATATTTGGGGTGAAATTATTGAGCAAGTATGTCCGAGAAATTTGGCCAAAGGTGAAATGCGAGTAGCTAATACAAAGTTTCCCCCTGTTTAGAACATTAGTAGTTGAACAGTTTGCTGGGCACTTACGCTATGTATTCCCGCCATAAATTACCCACTAAGAATATGAATATACTCGTAAATTCTTTCCTATCTGTATTATCAACTGGCCGTGTTCCACCTCCGCCAGGCTTAATGCAAAGTCGGCGGAAGTGGATTCTAAATTTTAATTTTATATGCGCGAGGGAATAATATTTTCGCTGATAACAAAGGCTTGAAAATAAGCGCTGGCGTACTCGTTTTTTCTTTCATCGGGGTTCAATTTAATTTTTGCTCGAATCAACAAAATCAGTGTACGGATTGAGCCGTGCAGAGTGCTGGAAGGCGGCAAAAAGCATGGAATTTGTCCCGAATTGATTATTTACCGCGTGCGTGCGTACAGATGCGAATCGATAATGCGACAGAGGAATAATAGACATTATACGCGTGAACTATACGAGCGATTGGAAATATATTGTTCGACACATTTATGTACATTAACAGCGATTTGTGTCGGGCGTTCGTCAGTCTCCAGTTGGGCGAGTGTAACTTCGTTATCAAATATGATGCGCGTGTGCCTCTCACACCGCCGACTTTGCACAAAGCGCTTGTTCTCCAAATTTCGTACCTGCGGCACGTTGTGGAGGCGGCCAGATAAACGACGCCAACCGGGCAATTCCCAGGTTGCCTCGAGCAGCGGCGTCGGCGGTGGCGGCGGGACGCTGCTTTCAGCGAGTGCAATTGTTTACACGTCCCCATTTACCTGCACCAGCGCCAGATTAACTTGTGGAAAAGTCGATAATATTTTCGGAAATTACGCCTCCGCCAATACGTTCTCATTCGCACTCCTTCATCGTTCGTGCGTTCCATTCGTTTTGACGGATCAATAACACAAAAGTCAAATTACGCACCGTTGACGACCTAATAAATTTGCTAAAAGTCAACGCCGAAACTCAAAATTAATACAACTTTAACAAACTCAATTTAGTCGATTACGCTAAAATTGTTTCAACGTGTACACATTAATCCTAAGTGTAGGTAGAATGTTCAGAATTCAACAACAAATGCGTCATGAGCATAACCGCTTGATTGACGCGCCGGACAAACGAATTGAAAGTGATAAATATTTCCAATAAATTACGAGACACTAAACACCATTGAAAATTGCATTTAGCATTACTTCCTCGCATTCATCAGGTCGACGCATGAGCTTCAATATTGCGTTAATATTTAATGGTATTTTCTCAGCGAACTTTGTGAGTACAAACGAAAACACTATGAATATTTAATAACGCATCGTGTCGTATACTTATCGTCTTCGGCTGTCTGGCAATGTATTAAAAGTAAAAATGGATACAAGATCAATATTCAGTAATGCCGGCTCGTGCATTTTCAATTTCTGAAAAACGTTCGCACATTGCAAAGAGGGTCGCGTAAATGTTTTAAGGAGTGTTAACAAATTGAGGGTCGTACAAGAGGTTTTTGGAAGACCTCTCCTCCTCAAAACCAACTTCCGATCTGCGTTATCGCATCCCGCAGAATACTGTTAACAGCTAATCAGGCAATGCACGGCCGGAAGGGCGCGGGCATCTTGGTAAATAGGAATGGACATCCCTCCAGCATCCGTAAAGTGAAATGAATGAACCAC
Organism: Anaulacaspis nigra; assembly: GCA_030264675.1. Classification (NCBI taxonomy): domain Eukaryota; kingdom Metazoa; phylum Arthropoda; class Insecta; order Coleoptera; family Staphylinidae; genus Anaulacaspis; species Anaulacaspis nigra. Next base: position 5,983 of record JARJDV010000226.1, on the reverse strand, counting down.
AATCCGAAAGGAATTTCAGCGGTTACGAGCAACCATTCTTGTTAGCGTCAAGTCCCGCAAAACCGAGATACGGTCGGAGGGAAAGGAAGTATGATTAAACGCGCGGGCATTGAGAGCTCGAAATGATGGAAAGCTGTTGCTCGAATTTTGAGCACGACCAGTACCTGCACTCGATTTGTACGCGCGTTTTCCTTTGATGTGCGAACACTCGTCGTGAATTTCTGCGATTTTCTGAAGCAAATTAGATACAACGTTTTAATACGAAGAACGGCGCGCTGCGCACAATACCAATTCATTATTGTGCGTTCAATTCGCAAAGCTGATTGCAAAATACATTCAAGTTATGTGAAGAAGAAGCACCAAGATTACGCAAAACGCTAAAGCTAAATTGAAACCGAACACGATGTTATGTCAATCACGCTTCACTTGATCTCAGATTGAAAATGCATAAATATTGTAGAGACCGCGCGTTATGCTTGAGCCAAGCGCGTTACGAGGTTGGTATTCGGGTCAGGGTGGTATCCCAGTCATAATTGTATGCGATACTCGTAGACATTTCGGGACATTATACCAGTGACTCGTGTTTCACCTCCATTCATCTTGTCGAATAAGTTTATGATATACAGTAGGTATTTGTGTTTGCGTTGGGTATGCTAAACTCCACCTCTGCTCTAATTGCTGGGCTCGCTCGAGAGCAATGTCATCATATCAGACTTAGTTTATTCTTGTTTCCTGCTCGGTGTACGAAATCTGCTATTATACCCACAAAAGGGTCGCGCGGAATACAATCAAGTTGCCTTTCACCGCATATTTAACGTATGTCTACTTAATTCATATGCAAATTAAATAATCAAGCGGTCATACGTAATATGCAATAAGTACTAATTTAATAACCTGCTAGGTTTCAGTAAACACGCCTCGCTATGAATATAGCTACCAAACCGAGTTAATTTAAAATTGAGTTCAATCGAGCTCCCAAAGAGTTCCTTGACAAACTATATTTGCCAATTATATGCGCATGTCGTCCGCACGCAGGTTGTAATTCAGTGCGCGCATCGATAAATTTAATAAGGTATTGGATGGCAGTGCAATGAGCTACAGGACCATCATCATCATCGTCGTCCTCGTCCTCGCCAGGGAATCGCACATACACACAAATCTGTGTTTCGCTACAGTGCAGATGGATGATACTTTGCAAGCTACTTCACTCGTGCGTCGAACCTCTCAAGTGAGCTCGTCTGCAATTCTGCACTTGATTACATCGGCTTGCGCTGGCTTCGTAGCGATAAAAGTGTATAAAAGTTCAACGCGCACTTAATTAGCTACTCGCACAGTGGACTTCCGAATAAAACTAGTAGCATCGTCTCTTCATATAATATTTTTCGAGATGAACGACATTTTTGACTCCCAGTTTTATTGATTTAATAAAGTATTAATATACCATACTATATAATTTCACTACGTAGGTAGTAATATTAAAATCAAATTTCTACTAATTGCGATTTGATTAAATTTGCCCCCGTTAAACAAGTGCACATACCATGCTGGAATATTCGTAATAAAAAGATAAAATTTGCGAACATAATTAAATTAGTGCGCTTAATTATTTTATAAATTCTCGCTCGAACCGTTCCACAATATGCATATGTGTAACGAATGCGCAGTGCATGCATGGAATTCCATTTGCAAAACTGATTTGCAATCAATTTCCTATCTTTTATCTCGGCGCGATGCTATTATCATATAGTCAACATTAATTGAGCAATGGTTTATCAACATTATTGATTTTGCATCTCATGATAAACCGAAATTCTCATCGAAAATAAATGTTACCAAATACGCTTGTTGTTTACCGCGACGTTCAACGCAAATATATTTTGAAAAGCGAATGAATCAATAACGTTATACTAAAAATTCATAGCAATTTTATTCCCGCAAACAAACGGCTTTTTGTTAGCGTTCATGATGTAAAAGAAAAACTGGGGATTATACGAGAAAAAATGCGGTTCGTGCTGTATGCATTAATAATTTACTCACCATAAACGAATGGAAAATTCATCAGTATGAAAATTTCTAATAATTTTATATAAGTAGTAATACGTTATACACATAGTTTTGTGTGTTGTCGAACGCATATTCAACAAGTTTCAGCTAATAACTAATTAATGAATGAGGCAGGTGTAATTACATCGAGTTGGTCGGCACTACGGATTACGCTCGTTTAAAACTCACCATTAAGTTCCAACGCGCAAATTTATTTTTTATATTACTCTTCATGAATTCGCACAAAACGCGCTTTTTTTACTTCATTAATGAGGAAGCTCGTAGCCGTAAAACAAACAATTTTTTACAGCATATTTTGCTCAAGCTGCCTACGAGAGGCGGAAAAACTTTGCAATGTTCACCTTTTATATGCCGTGAGCATTTCTCTTTCATTCGCACATTTCCGAGGCAGAAATATATTAAAAGCAAGGTATATATGGTCCAAATAGTACGCAGAGAAAAACCAAGTTACGGTCTAAATGAAAACGAAAGACTTGAGCATAATGTGCATGTGTGCCTTTGACGTTTCGGATCTGTTTGACGGAGGTTAGTTGCTTGTTAAAATTACAAAAGAAATTCAATTGAATAATGTCAGGAAATGTGTTTTACTATCAGATACGTTACGCTCTCTCTTGATACAAAATCATATGCGGACGCAGATTTAATTGAAAGTGTAATTAATTTTAAAACAGTAATACCATATTGATTGAAATCGTGCGTATACGTACTTGGCCTTGAGAAGGGTGAGCACTAGTCAAGCGTGTGGTGTTAATACCATCATTAACATGCGAGCGGAATCGCCAATCAGGCGCGAAATGTCTCGTCCTAATTATTCGAATCCTCCGGGGAGCGCCAATTTACAAGGTGCTTGATATATGCTATCGTAGCAAGTCAACAACCCAGTAATGCGTTCAGCGAATTATTAGCACTGTGCCGCTCATTGACGATCGCGTAAAACAACCCCAAACGAAGGGAAATGTAAAATGCATTGCGTTAATGGCATTTTCAAAAGCTCAGCTTTTGCGCTTATTTTTACACTTCTCTTCTCACCAAATACAACTGCCAACCGCACAAATGTCAATGCACATCTTCTTTGCGCTCGTCGTGTCATAATCAACTGCTGCAGATGAGATCAAAGCGCAATGCGCAAGGGTGTTGTTTGCTCCTGCTGTGTTTTCATTACAGCACCATTTTCAGGACGCAGCAAAAGCAGCACTTTGTTTTACTTGAATCAATAACTTTTACGTCTTCGGCCTCTTATTATGCGCGAAATATAATAAATTGTGAAAAGTTTTCCCTTTAAACTTTTATAATCATGTCATTGGCTCAGCTCAAAAATTGGGAAATTTTATGAATTTTTATTACGTAATTAGAATGCGTAATAACGGCATTACCGACCTGACATTAAACAACGTCCAACAAATTTTCAATTTTAAAAAATCTACCCTGCATTGCCTTTCGGCCTTGTTTGTTTTCAATTCAAAGCTGTTTGTTTGTTCGGGGGTTCGATTGTTTGCCGGGAATAAAATGCAAACTTTTATTTCCGGTAAGGCGCAAAACAATAATGTGGTAGGAAGACGTATAAAAGTAGCTGGTGATTTTTCAATTTTGCCCACATGTCGATGTGGACAAACCTCACTTGTTGGTCACCATTCGATGGCGCGACGGCACCGTGATAAGGCATACGCGGCGATGCGATTGTGACAAGAATTTCCCAGGCGAGGCAATATCGAGAAGCTCGCCGAGCGTTTCCTCGTCCTCTTCGTGAAAGGTGTGCTTTCTACATCAATTTCCTGTGGCGCGCACATATTGAATCCAAGCAATTACCCCGAAAGACCCTCCCTTGTCGCATGTGCAAAAAAGCGAGAGGAACAGAGGGTGTCTTATCCCTTAAAAACACCGAGGACGTCGGCGATTTACATGTTAATGGAAATTATCAAATTACATTTCAATTTCGTTTAGATGTATATTAAATAAACACCCAAATTCGACGGTTCAATAATTAAATTCGATGCGTTGCAAGTGCTTTCGGCCGCCGTAAACGTACTCAAAGAGCTTCCTCTTTTGCCTGTATGCCAGGAGCGAACAAGTCCTTGTCCGCTTTGCTGCGCTGCTTGCAAGTGTTTACAGCCTGTTGCTTTTCCCCCTCTGATTTTTCTGAATGCTCTTCCGAACATCCTTTGCGATCGATGTACGTCAGCGCCTTTCTGTTTAGGTTCGAGTTTTCTAAATATTTCGAAACGTTGTCTCCCGGTTTAGTAAACTTTTTAGAACACGCGCTTTGTAGATTTAAGTCAACAGGGATTTGCTTGCTGCACGTAGAGGACGAAAAATGACGCAAATTAAGTGTGTTTATTTTCGCATAATATTGCGCGCTGGCATGTTGTTAATTACTCGTGGAAATGCGCGCAAGCAAATAAAATATAACGATGATGTAGACATGTATAATATTTAATTAAGACTCGCGCGAATTGTGTGCACGTGCAAATTGGCGTAGGAAGAACATAACGCGTACCGAATATTGTTGTTTGCAGTAAATTTTGATTGGAAGAGAATCGAGGGAAGAACGAATGGAACGTGTTGCGTTGGCGAGATGAGAAGCAACCACGAAACATATGCATGTGTGCACAGAACGCGCAAAAGGTGTGAGCGGAATGTAATCGCAATATCCCGCTTTTCCTGGTTCGACAGGCTGAAGTCGCCAGGATGCGTAGCTGTCAGGACGCATTGTCTGTCTCACTTTTACGGGAGGTGTAATGCACGTGTGTACCGGAGGCCTGTGTCAATCGGTTGTGTCGGTACGCTCTCTTGCTTGTTGTTGGCCTCGTTGGCAGCAGCAGCTGAGGTGGCGGCATTGGCGGCAGCGAGCATTTTGATTCCATCTCGCGCGCGTACGTACATGCAAACATACCGGGGCACGCGCGCACACTCTCGTCATTCTCTCGCTCGCGCGTGCTGGATGCGGCTGGAACTCCCAGGAGCCTCCGGAGTTCGACTCTTCGCTATGGGCACCAAATCCCTCGCGGTCTCATCGATCTTTCGCCCAGGTCCGCCGCCGCCAACGGCTCGACTGTATTTATAGCTACAACCAAATACGCACACGCTACGAGCACGACGCGCGCGCGCGCGTGCTTCAACCGGAAACCCTCACGTAATTCCTTCTATGCCTGGTTATTTTTCGGATCATGCACTTTCTGCACTTCATTCCTTTCATACCGCGCTTCATGCACCGGAGAATCACACGCGTCGCTTCCATTACAAAGGCGTTTAATTATATTTTAAGACCCTTGAAATTACAGGTGGTCGTAATTCCCGGATTTGTGGTCATGTTCCCGGCGAAACCAAAAAGATTCAACAAGTTTTCCGCCTTAGCGAAAATTCACTTTGTAAAATACGCGGTTGTAGTAAATAAAAATATCAGCGCAAATATTTTTGAAAGGACAAATCCAACGAGACGGAAAGCGAAAAATTGTTCTCAAGAACATCTTTCTATTGTTACGCGCACTTTGGAAAGCACTTGTTGAACCATCTTCCTTTGTGTAAAACTCTCCAAGGAGGATCTTTATCTTTCGTCCACATGTGTGGTAGGAAGGTAAAAAAAATATATGTAGTCCTCCCAGTTTCAATGGAGTCTGTATGCATTATCCTTCATTCTTAGTGAAGATAGACGCGCAGATTTCGGCGCTCGGAGAGGCGAGACCTGTTGCGCTACTTGGGTGGCAGCCACCAAAATAATAAACGTAGACCGCGATCGAATAATTTGTGCGCACCACTTCTGGCAGCGCAGATGCTCAAAATGCTTGACAGCCAAGCAAACCTCGTACTGCAAATCGAACATATATCTACTAATCCGAGCGAAACAATTACTACACTTTCGAAGCGGTCAACAATCATTTACATTATTGGACAATATGCACTTCAGCTTGACCGCAACGAGCCG